>VWZO01001852.1:80919-118047 GCA_013396975.1 Bucco capensis | reverse complement strand
CCTGTAGTAAACACCCACTACAATAACTCCCGTACCAGATTCCCTCCTAATTCTTACCCACAAGGTTTCCACCTGCTTATCATTGCCCCCCAAGGAGAGCTCAAGACATTCCAAATGCTCTCTCACATAGAGAGCAACTCCACCTCCTCCCTGCCAGCCTCTCTCTCCTAAACAGGACATAGCCATCCATGCCAGTGTTCCAGTCATGTGAGCTGTCCCACCATGTCTCAGTGATTGCAATGACATCAGTTACCTGCTGAGTGTGTGTTTTACTGCTAGTTTAAAAGATGTCCTGAATCAGGGTATTATTTTCAGATTACCTCATAAAAATAAACTAATGAATAAAAGCTTATAAAAAAAATCCAAGAGCAGTTACCAATCTGGGCAAGATTTTTCATCATGCCTGCTTTCATGTCCTTTTCCATAAGTTAAGCTTTTGGCACTCAGTCATCTGTTATGGCCACCTTGTTTCTGCCTTAAATGCTGGTGTTCCTGTCAGCTTCTGCTGCTGCCACCTCATAGCACTACTGTGTGCACCATCTTGCTTGCGTGAAAGGACAGTTGCCACAACACCAAGTTTATGGATGTGAAGCTGATTGATACAGCAGATAGCAGAATAGTTGGGGTGCAGATTGTGGCATGGGAAAAAGCCCTTTTTCTGTAAGAGCTCCCCACAGCTACTATGGAGAAAGACCAGGGCAAGATCACTCTGGAGTACAGAAAGGCTTTACAGTCAAAGCAACAACTAGGTGCAGGATTGAATCAGTTCGAGAATGTATCTGAGCTGGGCAGGACCAGTGAGAAGACTTTCTGGTAAAGAATATTGTTCTATCTTCCCTTCCCACTGAGCCCTTCAGATGACAACATATGCACCCAGTGTGTCATGGCAGACAATCTCTGGTCTTTGGGTATCATGAGCCAGCAACAGACAGAAAGGATGCAAAATCAGAGTGAATCTAGTAGTGGATTGCCACCTTCTTCACTCATGGACTTGTTTTGTGCTCCCATGGTGATACAGGTCCATGCTCAGAGGACTTGCTCTCTTTAGGTCCCTTTCACAGACCTCTCAGAAGTATTTGAAGGACCTACACAGAATGGAAAATGGCAGGATGAAAATTAGTGAATGAACATTTCTTCCTTTTTTGTCCATACTAGCTGTCATGGTCCACCTCACAAAGAGCTTCAGTGACTCTTGCAGATCTGCCTTGTTTGCATTAAATATTTCATTTATTTGACCTGCTTACTCATGATAGGCTGGTGAAAATTACTTGTTGGTTATACTATTCTTTCAAATGCCCCTTTGGGAACTGTTTCCAAGAGAAATACAAGTTTCAGCAACAGAACTCATTTTAGCACCAGAGAAGTGCTGAAAGCTGAGGACATTACACTGCAGCACAAACAGAACTGCCTCAAGGCCTCCTTGCTTTCAGCTTTTCAGATCAGTGGAGAGGGGAAAGACATACTGTCAGCCACACAACATACTTTCAAGCCTAATATTGATTTTCCTTTCCCACTTCATTTGTCCTGACCATTACTGGTTTTTCACATGCAAGCAGGAGCTTTCGAATTTCACTGTTGTCATAAGTCTGCCTGTCTCTGAGATGACAGGTGTGCAGGTACAGCACAGGTATTGCTGTTTCAGGAGGCTGAATATGCATGGAAGTGAGCAGCTGAGACCCTGGTACAAGGCGTGCTTTGGAATGACAGCCTTCCTGGCTGTGATGGAAACAAGGATCAATGGTGTCTGCAGGACTAGGGGCTTTCAGGAAGAGTTGTGAGGAAGCCTCCATCATTGACAAAAATGCTCAGGACAGACAAATCAAAGCTGATTATAGAAAGTGAAAAGATATTTTCAGCAAACAAGAAAGGTCCCCCAGGAAGACTCCTGAAGCCACCTGAAAGGATTTTGAACAGAAACTTGTGCTTGATCCCTTTCTGAAACCTGAAAATACACAAGTCTCCATGACTTTGGCCAGAGTGCTCTGAAGCAATGTGGTGTGCTAAGAATTTCTACTGGGAAGAAGCATCAAGTAAATATAATATACTGTGTTTGTTTCAGTGGGAATTGGTATGAGAGTCAGTCGGTGGCCACAGCAGCATTGCTGACACTCCTGAGATGTGAAGACCACTGAGAAAGGTCATTAACTAAGGTTAAGCAGGGTTAACCCTGACTTTTCTCCAGTCTCCAAGCAGACAGCTCTTGAGCAAATACAAATCACAGTTATTAAAGAAGTCTTAAACAACTACAATAACAAAATAGAGTGGAGTTAAAACTGTGGATCTGTTTTATTCAAAGCATAATGTTTATAGATGACAGATAAAGGCAGCAGAACTGTCTTTAAGGGCCATCCCAGTACCTAGATAGTGAGAGCACACTTGAAAGCATTCTGTCTTTTGAGCCACAGTGAGACATGAATTTAAGTTTTTCAGAGAGAGTATTTGCATTCCTAGAGCTTGGTAATTTCTGTGTGCTTGGTAAAGAAGAATATTAGAAATACTTGACTTTCTATTAGAGTTACAGGTGGAGCCTGAAATGCTAAAAGGCTGTTCAAAGCACTACTTAAGTCTGATCTAGTTCAGCTTTAGTCTAATGTTATTCTTTCCCCCTTCAATGGTTTCAAGAAGATATATAAAACCAGACCAGAGCTGATGTTTACTTTTACAGCTAATGGTTCCTCAAATCTACAAGAAGTTCTAAGGAGTAGATAAAAGCAGCTGCAAAAATGATCTAGAAATAAACATGCAGAAGAAAGCATAACTGCAATCAAAGTTCCAGCTGTTCTCATCTTAATTCTTATCAGTATTCTTTCTAATCAGGCACATTTTGAAGTCAAAGGCTTATTTCCAACAGCTTTTGTCCATACATACATATATATATATATAAGTCCCTTGAAATATTACAGAAGTTCTGTTTCACATCAAAATAGTGTACATTGTCACTGAAATTATTAATTTTCTTTTCCTCATCCCCCATATTCTCTCTGGGCCCCTCTTTTGCATCTGGCATGTGTACTGATACTCAAGATGACAAATACTGATAACTGCAAAGCTGCAACGCTGCATACTTCCATAAGGCAAAGCTTAGCCAAAGTTAGTCATTGATTTATGTCCTGTATTTCGTTCAACAGTGGAAGTTTTTTGTTTCTTGGTGATTTTGCTTTATATTTTTTTCTAATTCCATACCTTTAATCCTTGCCACCTTCAACCTAGTGTGTGTCAAATTTCCATCTTATTGTTGCAGCTGTGGTTTCTTAAAATGAAAGTATGCTTCGTGAAGGCAGTGACACATTCTTAACTTTATTCACAGATTTAAATGCTCTGTTGTTCAAAAATGCCTGAACTCATTAAAATGTGATGGTGTGGGGGTTCTGCAATATTAAACAGTTGATCCTGAGGTTTTAAAAAACAAATGAGGGATGTTGGCATGACTATTTTTATTCAGCCCAAATCTGTGGGAAGTGTGCTAACTTAGGTAGAGATCATAAGCCCTTGGTTTTCTTCAGCAAAAAAGTTATTTACAAAGTACACAAGGCAGAAAAAGCTCTCCTACGTGTAACCTTTCCACAGGTGTAGAGATGAAAGGAAACAAACTGCGCTGTCTAGGTACCATGTTACTTAGGATGACTTCATGATTCATAGTAGTAGACAGACCACAAAGTAGATTGATTTCAGAAGAATCTGTACACTTACAAAAAGGAGCTGCAAAAGTTCAGTATTTTTGTTATGTCCTTCACCATTTTAAGAGAAAATTCAGCTTCCCTATGCTCTCCTATGGAAAATGGACCAGAGGCAAGATGCTGTAAATATTCCTCCAAGAGCCTGCAAGCAAGCCCTTGGTATTACCGTTCCAATCCCTTCAACAGCTGTCTGTGAAGGATTACTCTTCCTCTGGGTGAGTTAGTGAAAAGGACCATACCTTTGCTTCAGCCATTTCAGTTCAAAGTCCAGTGCAGTAATTCAAATCTGCTTTTATCATCTTTAAAAGCTAAGAGGTTAGTGCTTTCCACCAGAGCAGCTGAGACATGTCCCATTCCAGGAAAAAGCCAAGAAAATAGCTGAGAGCTGTAACAACTTAAACCACTGCAAAAAATCTGCCAGAGGACATCTGTCAAAGCCCAAAGAGTTCCAGTTATGTATGATTTCATTTGATCCCAGAGGCTAAATAATATACAGGAAAGATTTAATAATGTTATGCAGATTATGTGTGGAAATGTAAAAGGAACAGGATACAATGCCAGTCTGAAAAACATTAATGTGCTCGTAGCGCTGTCACTGCTGCACAGTCAGAAAACACAGCATGAGCAATAGGCTATGATAATAAACCAAAAAATTGGAATTGCTAGAATATTTACTCAGGTGAGACTATTTGATTAAAAAAAAAATAAAGATGACAATATTTTCCTTTTGCCAGCAAATTATCAGTGGAGAAAACCCCATTCCTCTTTCTATCACATCAGTGCCATTGCCCTATGAAACCCTGATAGTAAACATGGTAACCAAGGGTCACTCCTCACAACACTTCCAAATGCCAGGGCAAAGGAGACTTGAGCTACTAAAAGGACAAAAATGAATGGCCCTCAGCTATGCCTGCTTGCACATTTGAGTTACAGCACCTGACTGAACTAGAACTGAACTACAGATATGGTCTCTTTTGCCAAGTCACTTGTGGCAGGGTGGGCAAAGAGGCAGCTGGAAGTGTGACGTTAAGGCCACTACACGATCTGCCAAAGAATATCTGTCAAATCTTCTGGTAGTGTAATGCTTCAATGTCATGTAGCACCATTTAAATACTGGCAAAAGAGGGATTATTAAATAAGATTCTTAGCCAGGATGGCCATGGGCTTCATCATTAAAAAAAACAACCTGAAAGTAGAAGGAAATGGATCCTATCTGGTAAAACCTAAAAACTTTAGTGCAGACTCTCTCAAAGAAGCAAGTGTAAAGTTTCCTAGATTTCTTGAGGCTGTCACTTACGGTAGTCTTTCTTCAGCTGGTGTTTTTGTCTCCCTTGGGATAACTGTAACAATTTTAGCAGTTGAAAACTTATGCTCACTGTTTTTTCTTTCTGTGGAAGGATCTAAGACTTTTCTTTCCAAGGTTGGGTATTTATTTGCAGGGGGTTTCTGGAGGTTTCTTAGGTTTCTCATTTCCTCTTGCTATTTCTGCTCTCATCTGTTTTGCAAATGGCCACTATAATGTTCAGCTTATCTAATGGCCAGGCCTCTGGCTGGAACAATGCCAGCAGCATTCTGAAAACCAGTCATCTGTAAGCATTCAGAGGAGATGGCCATCACCTTCTCCCTGAACCTCAAACATAACATTTCGCAGATAAGTACATATTCCATTGCCACGAAAAGCAAAAGATTACTCTTACATTCAGGTATCACTTTAACCAGCTTCCTTGGGTGACACTCACTCTGCTCAATTAATCTCACTCTGCAAAGAATCAGTTCTTTTTTTGAGTGTTTGGAAAAGATACTGGTTGTACATACACAGAGTAAAGTGTGAGCATTCCTGTGATGGCTTCACTATAAAAGCAGATTTCATTTGTAGTTGGTTCTCCTTATTTCTTTAACTGAGGTCTTTTTTGCCCCCCTCCCAGGCAGGGTGTAGTTAAGGTCCACCTACTTGTGGCTTTTGACACCAGACATGGCCATAGCAGTTCCTACCATCAGTGAGACTTGGGGGGTTTGTCCTGCTGAGAAAAGGGCCAAGGGCAAAACAATTTGCTTTCCCGTGTTAAAGGAGGAGTCTGCAAAAATGCAAGATTTATTGCAGGTCTTTATCTGCAGATATACATAGAGGACGAAAATCTCATGAATTTCACCTTAGTAAGTTGTGGATTTTATTCAAAAGGAAGAATTCAATAGGAGTACTGAGTCTTCTGAAAAACTGACCAGGGTCTGCATAAGGTACTCTGAGGACAAAACATGTAGCAATAAAGAATGGTGTGAGAGCTAATGAGCTTAACTTTTCAAAAAGAAAAACAGAAGTTTGTCATCATAACATTTATTTAGTTAAGAGCTGAGAAGGAAGTGTTGAGAGTAGCTCCTATACATCCTATAGGAGAACCCACTTTGTAGGAATGGGGTCTGTGTGGAAAAATCACCCATTGTTTAGACTTCTGTTTCCCCAAAAAGAAGGAATTCTGACTTTGTGGGACATAGAAAAAACAGGCCCAAAGGAGGAAAAAGCAGCATGAAGACACCTACAAGAGAATATCCTCTAGAATAACCTTATTGTGGAAAGAGGGCTGACAACAAGAAGGAGCTGGCTGCTGCAATATCTGTCTGAAGGGCTGATTGAGTCAGCATCTACAGAGAGAGACCTCCTGAGAGCCTACTGGGAACACAGTGTTTCCCAGCTTCCAGGGATCCTGCAGCCTCAGTGCTGTGGGACCTGCTACTGACCACAGTGGGAAGGCTGCTAAGTCAGCCACTGAGCATCAGCCAAACACTTTCCACTCCGATATACCAGAGGATGCAGGAAGCAGACAGGCAGGAATGCATAATGAAGCTAGAGAGAGTATCATAGTGCTCAAGGTAAATGCTTTTCTAGAAAAGAAAAAAAAAGTAATACATTTAATACTGCTTTATTAGACTTCATAGTATACCTTAGGGTATTTATTTTAAGTAAATAAGAACATATTTGGGAGAAAGCTATATATAAATGACCGTACTAAAAAGTCAACCTTAAACCAATAGATACATAGGTATAAAGTGGCACAGCTCCAGGGATATCAACTGCTGACTTACACAGACTGTGGGGCTGCCTTGGCACAGTTATCTGTTGATTAAACAAACTTTCTTAAGGCTAAGGAATCCAAATAGCAGTAATGAGCTCCCTTCAGCTTCTAACTTGCTCAATAAGGACCTATGCTAGCCTTCCTGTCCCTGGACTAAGACAAACAAAAATAGAATTTCTGGAATCCATTGCACTTCTGAAGAGTATTATTTAAAAATTAGACTGCAAGTGATCGTTATCACAGGGACATCACTGTAGAACATACTTCCTAGAAGCAAAGCAAGTTTGGGGAAAAACCTCTCAAACAATCCCTCTTACTGTAAGACACCTGTTCTCCTTAAACCACTTTTTTTTTTTTTAGTGGAAGTCACCCCAGCTGAATTAAATTTGTTTCCCTTGGGCCTGCATTTTCTTTAGCCAACTCAACAGCTGCACCATGTGGAGATGAGCCACAAGAAGTGTAACAACACATGTTTGTGATTGCTGTATCAACTTTGGCAGATTTAAGTGCAGAGGTCTTTAGCTGCCTTCTATTAGAGAGCCAGCTTTACAGTATATACAACATCTTGCAAAGTAGTAGCAATAATATATAGTTTTATGTATTTCTTGTACATGCTGGTACAGTAAAACAAGAAAGGAACTGACTATTACTCATAGCTATAAATACTGTATTAAGCACAAACATTTTCTTTTGCATGTAAAAGTAGGAACAGAACAGGAGGATGGGTTAAGTACAGTAAAATCCCCCGAGACCTCGTGCTAGCTGTTAACCAGCCATTCAGAATGTGCAGTAACCGTGTTATTTCAAAGCTGCAGTGAATTTAATCTCTCCAAGAAATTGCTGAATTCCTGGAAAATAATGCATAGTCTTGGTTCAGTGTGTTGTTTTTTCTCTTTTGTTTGGTTTGGGTTTTTTTTCTAGTTTTAACAACAGGTGCCAAAACTGGTCCTGTGGAACCTAACTCAATATGCTTTAGAACACAGTTTTAAAGCCTGATTTGAGGCATTTAATTAAGAGCTGTTAAATATTCCACACCCATTAAAATGAGGTACTTGTTCTTGAAATACCATTTTGAAAGGTCAAGAGAAATGTCATAATACTGCATAGTATCAAGCATTTGTGTTTATAATGTGTCCTTCCTGTTACTTTGTGTATAAACAGTGCTGCATATATTTGTGGGTATTCTAACACAGTTGTGTAACTTCAATCTTCCTACACATTTTCTCACTTAAAATTGCTATGCTGTTGCATATTGTATAATATGCATTACATATTAACCTATAATACATTATAGTATCAATGTATAGTATGCAATGCATATTACACAGCATTGCCTAAGTGTCCCTGTGTGTCTGAACAGCAATTTTTCCCACTGTCTAAAATTTCAGATGCTTAGTATCTATTCCACACTAAGGGGACCACTTCTACACTGTTCATCTTCTCGGACTGCATCGTTTCTAGTCAAATGAACCTATGACATTTTTAAGAGGTAATGTCAAATAAATGATAGTGTCTAAGGTGATCTGCCTCCAATTTTGACCTTTCTTCCACCCTTCTGGGAGATGAAGTGGGCCAAGGATGGAAATATTAGTCAACCAAAATTCTGCATTTATATTCACAATCTTAAGGGTAAATTAAATAGGACTCTCCTTTGAGAATTCATCCCCACAGTTGTCTATTTGAAAGAAAGACTCTGTTGATGTTAGCAGATTTTGGGTCAGGTTCTAGTGACATTCTGCCTAGTTTGAACTGCATGGAGTAGGAATTTACTACCTATTAATCTGAAGGAGTGACAGAGTATATATTAAAACATGTAGGTTGCCTTTTTTGTTATTTCAATTTTTCATTGTTTTATCTAGTATTCAAGTTAGCACATTCACTTTAAAATGTTTTTTAATAAATTTAAACTGTATATTGTTAATCCAGTAAGAGCAGCTTAATATACCAGTGTAACAGATTAGATCATGGAACTACAGAAGAACTCAAGGATGAAGCAATGAAAGTTGTGTACTGGCCAGTTCGAGGTTACACAAAAAAAACTAAGGCCTCTCTTGTTTAGAAGACATTGAAATGTGATATATGAACACAAAAGAAGTAATGTCTTTAAATCTTAAAACGATTAGCAGTTTTACTCTGTAGGGACCTATGGGAGGAGATGGACTCCACCCTGAGGAAGATAAAAGACTTCAGTTTTCTCAACTGGAAGGAGTGATTCATTTTAGGTGGAAGTGGTATGCATGTGATATTCCTCTAGTGGTAAATTAAATGTTTCCATTAAGACAACTCCTAGCATATGGAATTGCTCTATTTTCCTTTGCTCTGTAGAGAAAATTATGCCACCAGAACATTTTCTTTTTGTTAAACTCAGCTTGGGTAAAAACGAGCAGTGCTGATGGCTGTTGGTCAGCTCTTTTTTGCTTTTAAAGAAATCCATCAATCTTCCACTGGTTTTCGGCTTGCAACTAAGAAAATTTATTTTTAGTGATGGAATAGTGGCAAAAGCCAAGGTCTGAAATTGAATGGGGTTCATTAGCTCTCTACATAGTAACTCATGCTATGTTTTGCTGTGTGTTTATAGCCTGACCTATGAACACTCAGTCACTTCAAAGTTTTGTTTTCAGCAGAAAGTAGTGACAGTAGTTTAAGTATTCATCCTGGATAGCAGTGAGGATGCCAGCAAACTCTCCCCACTTCAACCAAACTGAACCTGATTAGAGTAGATTCAACTCAGTGCATCATATAAAGCCAGTTCTGTGAAACTTTAATATTTGCTGCTTTGCTGTTTCTTTAGTACGTAGGTTGCTGTGGGGAAGGCTTTGAAGAGCAGAATGGGAACATAAGCGCAAATCTCAATATTTTGCTTGTTTTGAGTATATTTCTACTTTCCACAGGATCTTATCTTGTCATCAGACCCATTATTTCACAGTCAGTCTTGTAATGGCTGTTATGCCACTGAACTTTTTATGTGAAGTTTTAAGACTAGAATTGTTTCCTTTTCCTTCTCTTTCTTTTTTTTTTAAGTGTGACTGTACATGTTATATGAGTAGCTTATTTGGACTTGAATTATGATCTTCTGGCATGTTTTGATTAGGAAAGGTTGGAAAAAAGTATGAAACTGAAATGTTGTGGTTTCTTGATTTTAAAGCATCTAGAATGAGTTATTATTCCGCATACAAACCACTTGCTTTGTAATATCTATGAAGTAAGCTGCAGATGTTCTTCAGAAATAAATAGGAGGAGTTTCACTAAAGAAAAAAAAGCTCTATAACTGAACAAGCTGCAAGTATTTCATGGCATGGCTTTTGTAGTGCTCAGTATTCACAATGGACTTTCCAGTTGTATTGGGTTCTCCATATTTGTCATTTGTTGTTCTGTACTTGTGCTTCCTATCTTTTTAGACTTTTCTTTAAGCACTTCTGTGAAGGGCCCACAGAGCAAGGAAAATTCCATTCTTCAAATCTGAAAGAATTGTAGTTAGCTTACTGAAAGCATTGTCCCTAAAAGTGAAAAAAAATTCCTAATTTTCTCTAAGCACTTGTGTTGTGCATTCCTCAAACTGTCAGCTCAGGAGCTAAAGGAAGAGGGGAGAAAATGCAGCCTTCACAGTGGTGGAAGCCTTGGGCAAAAGACTCTGTATTCAGGCAGCTGAAGGTCGTTTCCTGTAGTTCTTGCTTCATCAAGCAGTGATGATTCAATAAATTTTTAGTTACTGATACTAGCTTCCATTCCTAATGCAGGCATCAAGCCTTGCTAGTTATTTATTTATTCTCCAGGGTGTAAGCATGCCTCTTTGCAGACTGGAGAACAGATGGTTACCCCCAGAAAGAAGGGGAATATTTTTATGTAGAAGGGAATCCAGAGTAACTCTCAGTATTACCACAACAACAGTAATTGTTTTACAAACCAAAAAGAGGGCTTTTTTTTTCAAGTTGATGGCAATCTGTAGGTCCCATGAGCACAATCAATGCAGCTGTAGTACAGACTGGAATATCTTCTGTGGTTAATTGTAAATAGCAACTCTGTATCCATGGTTTATTTTTACCATAGTGTGCTATAATAGGAAAAAATAGCAAATGGTAAGTCTATATATAGCCTGTTACTAAGCCTGTGAGCTAAATGGTTAGTCAACAGAAAAATCCTATCCTAATCAACAAATGTCTTTAGGTCTAGTAATAACATTTTGGAATGAAAAATGATGTATACTAGGTGGTGAGAAGAACTGCAGCAGTACAGCTAATATTTTAATATTGTAGGTTTTTACTGTCCTTTTAAATGTGAATTGGGAACTTTGTCAATCATGCTGATGTTAATAGGGTGGATGGGAATGGCTGCATCTGTACCTACATTGCCTGACTTTTTATTTTCTGCATCTCTGTTTTGCTGGACCAGCAAAAAGTCAATTCCCTTTTATGTGACATTAATTAACCATTGAGTTGTGAATAGTTTAGGAAAAGAAACAAACCCCGTTTGCTCTTTATTCCTAAGCTTGATTAAAAACTTGCTTTAAAAAAAATCTAAATTTTACTCCAAACTTGAGACTGTGCAGTTCTTTTATATTTTATTTATAACTGTTTTATGACTGACAGAGTTAAGAAAGTATATAACAAATTCTTAGATAAGCCTTCAAGGTTACTTCACATTAGACATGATAGGTAGGAAAAAAATACAGGCAGAAGTCAGTTTTTCTTATCTTCTGTATAAACAAGCTGGTATTTCACTCAAGGCCTTTTCCTTAACTTGCAGCATACCAGATGGCTATCAGGCAGTCACAAGGAGAGACATGCAAACATGTTGTTGTTGATTACTTGTCTACTGAATTTTTTAATTCATTTCTAAGGAAATCAGTCTCCTGCACTCATTCTATCCTTGTGCTTACCTTTCTCCCCTTCACCATCATTTGTGACTTAGCTGGCTAGTATTAACTGTGTTCAACAAAAAGCTGGAGGACTGTAATTATACTAAGTTTCTGTTTTTACAGAACTCATAGGTAATGGGTAGGGAATGCCATGTTTGTGGGGCTTTCCACCTCAAGGCAGGGGAATAGCAAGGGAAACTCTCCTTAGGTGCTGGGGTTGGGACTGTGCTGTTGAGTGACCAACCTTCTGCAAGCTAAGCATCTTCTGTTAGCTAAACAGCAGGTTGTAATGCAGACACAACATACTTATACCTCCATGGGGCAACATCAGGGGGAGCCAATACACGGAGAGATATCAGTGATGTGGAGGGGTTTGAAGAAGCACAGAGCTGGAGGCATGCTTGGGACATGTGGACAGTAAGGATATTGCCGTTTTGGTGTGCCAAGCAGGGAAGGGAATGGAGCTACCGTGGAATAATAGAGAAGACAATGAGGAAGACAGCACTAAGGACCCTGTGAAAGAACTGGGGGGGCTACCATGAGGAAAAGGTAGAAAGCACGTGCGGAAAAGGGTTAGGCTGTGAAAAGCACCACAGCCTTGATGAAGGACTAGGGGTACTTTGCTTGGAAGGTATGAGTTGTTTGTGATGTGTGTCCCTTGGAAAGCATGTACTATTAATTCTGCTGTTTTCTAGTAGTGCCATGTATTAGTTGCAATGCACACTGTTCAAATGAGTCTGATCAAATACCTTCTGAAGTAAATGCTTTTATTTGCTATCAAAGGAACTAAAGTCCCTACTATAACACACACAATTTATTTGCATGATGTTTATGAATGACTTTGAAGTATATATTTGGAATGTAAATTTTATTATTACTAATACCTATTAGAATCTCAGACATGAGTTTCTCAAGCCATTTTTATCCTTCTCAGTTTTATTATTACTTATGTGCAACTGAGGCAGGGTTGACATTCTGGAGCTTTTTGGTTCATATATTTAAAGGATTGGGGAATGTCTTAGTTTGTGGTTAAACAGCGTCTAATACCTGTCCATGCCATCATGATCCCTGACTCCATTGCAGTGCAAGTAATTATAATATAAATTATTTTATCAGATTACAAAACTACATTATAATATGAAATAATTACAGTACTCAAAACCTAAGTATGGTCTTCATCTATCCTTTGGTCTAAGGAATTACATTTGAAGCTGATGCTAGTATTACAGAGAAGGGAGTCCTAATGCTTATTGATAAATGGTGAATTGGATGAAATATTTTTGAAGAAAAAGAGTAATTCAGTTAGTTTTCTCCTATATTTTTAAGACTGGGCTACATGAAGCCTTTCCTGAATTACCTGCCTTCTTAGCAGAGTTACACAGTTCCACTGATGGAAGAAATCATGGGAATACTCAGGTAGATTGTCTGCAACTTCCTCATCTCCATGTTGTCTAGACACCAGCAATCTCATAGTATATTCTTGCCTCCAGAACATCTAGACTTCCACTGACTGAAAAGCCTGAATGAGATAGTAGAACACAAGGAGTCTGTTTTCCCTTTCAAAGTTCCTTCTTTGCTGGTGGCTAAGTACAGTATTGTAATAAATACCAAATTAGTATTATATTTCACAGCACAGTTTCCAAATTCAGGTTGCAGGGAAATGGTGTTATTTGTTCCAGTATCATTGACTAAAAACACCATTTGAAATTTAAAGAGATGAATAAAGTGATTTTGAAAAACATTATGGTATGTAGGCTATCTTCTTATTGGTATTTTATTTTCAGCATAAATGTACTTGGAAAGCATTGTGGCAATTGAATAAGGCACAATTGAAACTTCTGTGAGAAAGCCATGGAGTTAGTCTGTTTGTTTTGCTATTCTTGGACCAATGTTTTTTAGACTTGTTCTTGCCAGCTGTTGTTAAAGGAGGAGGCAAGAGTGGCCATCAGGATGTTTAGCCTAACTTCTTCCAGAGAAATGGAATGGGGAGAGGAAGTACTTGTTGAATCTCTTTCTTTGTCTTGCTGTTACATCTATAATATAGTACCTGTATTTCTCTAAGGCTCCTTTTGCTTGCTTGAATGTATAATTTGTTGCAGCCTTAGCTTGAGAGGCAGAGCTGGAAAGAAACTGTCTCCTCTGAAATAACCTGAACAAAATAGTGCCTTAAGGATTTGTGTTAAAGGATGTAGAGACAGCCTCTGCGTTCCAGGAGTATCACAGCCAAATAGAGATGTCAGGCTCCCCTTCATTAGGTGAAATTGGTGAATTGTAAATAATAATTGGTCAGTGGGTACAGCCAAATACCCTGTAATATGAAGTTGGACACTACACATGTGGCATCTTCTACCTGCCTGACCTGACTTGTCCTAGAACTGGGAGAAAGAAAGTCTTGCAAGGCTCTTTCACAGAATCATAGAATGTTAGGGGTTGGAAGGGCCCTAGAAAGATCATCTAGTGCAACCCCCCTGCCAGAGCAGGAGCACCTAGACCAGCTCACACAGCAATGTGTCCAGGCAGCTCTGCAATGGCTCCAGACAAGGAGACTCCACAGCCTCCTGGGCAGCCTGGGCCAGTGCTCTGGCACCTGAACTGCAAACAAGTTTTTCCTCATGTTAATACTAAACCTCCTGTGGTCCAACTTGCTCCCATTCCCTCTTGTCCTAACAAACTTGTCCTTTCTCACCAGTTTCTAATGTACTCATACCACATTGCATCTGAGGCATCTAGTGACTGCTTCTCCTGGGTGGTTTGGTTTTTTGTTTTGCATATCCTACAAGCAGTTGTCTGTGGTATGGACACATCTGGCAGTACTGCTGGTGAGCCACTCTGGCCTGTGGGATGATACTTGGAAGAGCTCTGTGTTAATGTGTTGTGCAAAGGAAGAGGATCTATTGCAGTTTTTCCATGACTCAGAAAAACAAAGAAATCTAAAAGGTTATATGGTGGAGTGTGATTTGTTTTATGGGTTCATTCAATATTGTCATTGTGCTTTAAGCTCAACCACAGTGAGTCAACTGGATTGGATTGACTCAGCCAAAGTAAAGGACATGCACAGCACTAAGA
The DNA here is from genome assembly GCA_013396975.1 of Bucco capensis. Classification (NCBI taxonomy): domain Eukaryota; kingdom Metazoa; phylum Chordata; class Aves; order Piciformes; family Bucconidae; genus Bucco; species Bucco capensis. The sequence continues at coordinate 103,381 of VWZO01001852.1, read as the reverse complement.
CTTTAGTCATTCAACATTCTCTTGCTAATGCACATCAAAGAGGTGAAATTGGGTATGGAGTGCAAATATTTCTCATGGGGATTGCTATTGTACATCTAAAATCAGTTTAAAGGGCATCTTCGTGTTTTTATGGACCTTGCCTAAGTGTTCTACTATCTTGAACTTCCATTAGTTAGGTAAATAAACTTACTTTCAGGGAAGGATACAGAAATTAGCTTGAACTCAAGCTTCCTGTGTATTGGTGGGGCTGGATCTACTTGCATACTCTGTTGGGATCTTAAACTGCTACATAAACTGCAGAAGGTCAGAAGCTGTAAGATGTAGAAATTATAGTTAACTGTCATATGGTACTCAGTCGTCTAAAATCTGCTGCTTGAGTAATTACATGAGAGCTTCCTATGGCTTTGCAGGGTAGCTTGTATTCTCTGGCATTAAAAAGTCAAGTGCCAAATGCCAGCGTTTTTCTCCTCAAAGCTGTACTATCACTCAAGCAAGCTGTGGACAGCAGCTCCCCCGTCCTGCCAAGACTAACTTCAGACTTCCTCTCGGCTGTGCTCTGCAGCCCCATGTCCATGAAGAGATTTAACTTTTCAAGGATGGGCTGGATGCATCTCAGCACCAAGCGCGGCTGCTCCTTGGCTGGCGCAGACAGGCGGATTAAAGGTGGAGACCGCCCGGCAGCGTTGCCCTGAGGCGACAGGTCCCGGGGGTGGCAGCGGGGGAAGAGCCGCCCTCACCCTCCGCCTCAGGCCACGGCTCTGCCCCAGGTATGCCCTTACTCGCCCGAAGGCCCAGCTCTAAAACTCGGGTGATGAGGTGAGTGCATGGGGGAGTGGCTGTCCTTCGCCCCGGCGGTGCCTCGGGGCACCGGCTCTCTGTTTCTTCGCCTCCCGGTTTGCCTTGCCTGGCCAGAGCCCTCCGGGCGCCACTCCTTTAGGAACTCGTATGGTCTGTTCCTCAGCAGGACTACGCCTCCCGGCGTGCGCCGCGGGCCACAGCCGCGCGGAGCATGCCGGGAACGCGGGACGGCGTCCCGGCCCCGGCCCCGTCTCGTCGGCGCGGCAACGCCCTCTCTTCCCGTGGTGAGGCCCCGGCCCTCCTGCCGCTCTGAGCGACTTCCGCATCGCCCAATCAGCTCTCGCGATAGCGTGGGGTAGTAACCACTGAGAGGCGCGAAGGGGTGGGCCTCCACCGGCAGCCGGGAAGGTAGCGGTAGTGGCGGTTCCCCGGGAGAGGCCAGGAGTGGCGGTGGCCGAGGGAGGGCGTGAGTCCTGTTTAAAGAGCTAGCGAGCTCGTACGAAAGTTGTGAGGAGTTTAGCGGCTACTGGTCCAGTGGTGCCCAGGGGATCGGGCAGCAGCCCCTCTCCGGCCAGTGGGGCAGGGGGGCCAGCAGCGGCATGGAGCAGGCAGCGCCCAAGAGGTAACGACCCTCCCTGACGGCCCCTTCCCCTTCCGGAAGCGAGCGCGGCGGAACGACCGGGGTGAGGCCTTGGGCCGCGGGGAGCTGGGGGCAGCGGTCGCTCTGGCCCGCCTGCCCTCTCCCTCCGCCCCCGAACTCCCGCCGACCTTAGGAGGCTTCGGTCGTGGGGTCTGTGAGGGGGGCGGTGGGACAGCGGCAGGGGCTGAGACCTGCTTGGCGGCCAGAAGGGTTGTGTTGATTTGAGGAAAGTCTTGTGTAGGGAAGAGGTACCAGAAATAGCTGTCCTGGGTAAACGTCAAGGTGAGACAAACCTTTAGGAGCTGTTTGTGTTACAAGAGGAACGTTTTAATGTAAAACGAGGGAAACTTCATGGACGAGAAGAGTCTTTTGTGGCCTGGGGAGTCTCTGTACTTTATAGGGCCGGTCTATAGAAGAAACTGACATAAGTAGTTTTTCCTTTTCTCGTTAGAAAGTGCCCTTGTGTCCTGCTAGTGGAGGGATGCTTGTGGGCGTGTGGGTTGCATAGTTGCAGATACAAATTAGGGAGTGGGAAGAGACAAAAAAAGCGTTTTCACAGTATATATATTTTCTGAAATAGATAAGCTGTCTGCTCATACAAATTACTACGTGGATTTTTATTGTTTTGTTTTGGTGAGCGGGCATTGGCCATTTCACAACTTGTTGTGTGCGTGTGTAATGGAGGGGAAACCATGAGCTTTTGGTTTAAATGTTACACTGTCATCTTACTGCACAAAATAGTTTTAATTGTACTTAATCATTAATTGCAACGTTTCTTTGTGTGGTATGCAGAATGTGATTACAGTTTACATGTATACTTTCTGTATTAGAGCTCTAAGTATTTTACTTTTGCTTCCTGTTAATTTAATGAAAAATCTATATAAATATACAATATAAATTGGTGGTAGAAGATAATATATCAGTTTTTACATTCTACATCTAAAACCTTTAAAACTTCTTAAAACGGCTTCCTGCAGGGTGGCAGAACTTGAGAAGAATGCAGTCTTGAACTTCCACTGTTTTTTTCCTCTAATAATACATCAAGTACTTGAAAACTTAGACCAAGCATTGATTAGTAATTGTTATGCAGAATGAGTTTAGCAGGCAGTGGGTAAGGAGGAACAAACTTAGACCAAGCATTGATTAGTAATTGTTATGCAGAATGAGTTTAGCAGGCAGTGGGTAAGGAGGAACAGGCCTACAGTGTAGTTTAAGGCTGACAGTGCTGCATGTCTCGAATAAAAGGACAGGTACCACCAGTAGGGGTTTAGGAGAAGAGATAGGAATGTCTGAGGAGTAATCAAGTGTTACTAGCAGAAGTTCAAAGCATGAAAAATCAAGGGATTGAAAATAAAACTTGAAGTTAGCATTACCTGCAAGATTTTGGGGGGAAGATTGGAGATTAGTTCTATCCTAGCTGGAGGTGTGCATCTGGTGTAGTTAAAAATGAGGAACTGATTAAATCCTCAGATTCAGTCAGGAAGAACTTGAAAGCTGATAAGAGAACTTCTCAATTCTCTGGCACATTTTTATACTTTTCATGGTTTTTGAAGCTTATTTCTGGAAATTTGGATGTGATCAGAACTTAACGGGTTTGTTTCTTTAGAGGGAGGGAAGATTTGAACTTAAGTTTTTTTGCAACATTTGAAGTAAGTTTTTCATAAATGTGCATATATCTCCTTTATCCATTGTTTTTTGCAGTTTTCTTATTGTTCAGCATTCCCAACTATTGTACTAGGCCACCCTGTTTTTCTGCAAGCCCAGAAGGAGTACAGATTATTTTTTTTGTAGGCTGAATTTTTTTGATGCTTGCCTTGGATGTAGTAGTGACTTGGAATAGTTAGGCTGTGTTTACTTGGCAGATGTGAGCACTAGACTTACTTTCTTTGGTGCCTGTTGTCTAGAGGAGCAGTTACTAACAGGGTTCTATCGCTGTGATAGCTGTAGTGCAAGATACTCATCTAGAGGTGGTAAGAGTTTCATACGAATACTTCAAAGTTGCATGGATGTCCCCCAGTCCCAGTGTTCTCTTACAGGTATGGGGTACTTTCATTCTCCTCTTGTGTAAATCTTTAAAACAGCCCTTCAGAGAGTAGCAGTGATGATGCCCAAGTGACAGGGCTAGGCCACTGGTGGCTTTTCAATGGGGATATTGTCAAAATCACTAGCTTTTCTTGCTTGACCAATGTGTTGCAACAATAACAAAAGACTTCTAAGGCAGAGTCCTTATCAGAATAATTCTGTTTACTTTTAAAAATAATTTAGAGTAAGTGTTCTAATTTTATACTGAAAAATTTATGTAGTAGTTGACACTATTTTCTTGCATCTTAATTTCTAACTCTATTTCAGATGTTCTTTATATTTCTTTCCCTCACTAAAAAGGACATTCAGTCTTGAAATAGTCACAAAATTTGCCTCCGAGTGTTGTAATTATTGTTGCATTTTTCTGTGTATGTATATACCCATATATGAAGATACATATGAGATATATGAGAAGATAAGTTGGATACAAAGGAAAACAGCTAGAGAGGCAATTTTGTTAAATACATAATTCTTAATTTTGCCCATCTGCATGCTGGTTACCAAATAAAAGGCCACTTCACAAATGTTGAACAAGTCTAGTCCTTTCTTTAAACTCAGGCAGTTTAATTTTCACTGAAATACAACTTTTCAAGTTTTTTGGGCAAGGAGAGACTTTAAAATATGAACTTTTTGTTAAAAAGTACACTTTTTTTAATGTTCGTGTCAATGGACTTGTAAGGTCATGTGGATGGCAGTTGTCAAGTTTTTAATGAAAATGATGGAACTCGTGAGTTTGCTTGGGTTTTATTGATAGAAAACTACATTAAGTACACAATACAATAATATAAACTGTCTTAAACTGGTTTCTGTGTGTGTTAATTATGTAAAGGCCTTAAGGCTTTCACATGCCACCTCTATTTCTTGACGGCTGCAGTGATTTCTCTTACTATTTTCTCTTTTAATGTATCAATACGATTGGTACCAGCCTTTCATATTTCTTTTTAAATGTTTCAGTGTGCTAGTTCTTCTGCAAGGTAAACCACATATATTCATGTTTCCTGGAGCAACTGTCCAGTTTTTCGTGACAGTAATTGATGGAGTTCTATTCTTTAGTTCAGCTTTATTTTTCTTTGTTAACTTTCAGGGTTTTTTATGTCTATCTCTAGCACATCACCAATTTATTTTGTAAAATCTGTATTTAATGACTGTAGGACACTAAACTCATACGTATTTTCTTTTCTATCCCAACATGAAGAAAACAATCTCTTGTTCTTTTAGGTCCCAATTCAGATTTTTCTGATCTTTATGCTAGGATTAGTAGCCTTGGGTACCTCTTGCTGTTTCTGTTTTTTTTCTGGCTTTGGTTTTGTGGAGTGTTGCTGATGTACTCAGTGATGTGTAAGATTCTGGTCATGCTTAGTATGAATGTTTTCTCCTATCAACAGGATTTATAGAAGTAAAGTTATTTGCTAGAATGTATTTTTTGTGTTTAAGAGACTAAGTGTTATGCAGAAAGTGGAACCTGCTTGGAACAAGAAAAGCCCTTTGACAATTCTTGCTGTCCTAGAATTGCAGTTGTATTGGTCCTCCAGCTTTCAGGAGCAGCTTTCCTTCTGGAAGATTACTAAACTAGCTCATAGTCACTGCGTGATGATTTTCTAGAGCCGAAAGTCCCAGAAAGACTTTCTACCCAGGTTTTATACTTGTCTTCTATGCATCTTCAGACTTCCTAACAGATATATGTAACACTTTTGTCCTGTGGCTGGAATAAAACAGTGCCTGAATTTACTGTTTCATTTTTTCTGTTTTAAATGCCTGTGTAATGAAAGTAGAGGACCCATGAAGGAGAGGAATGAAACACCTTCTTTCTCTGCGATTTGTTCTTGTGTCCTTTGTCTCTTCAGTTGTGCCTTCCTCTGCACTCCCTTCTATTTCTAGTTGCTCTTTAGCAGGTAGGCCTTTTGCTAAGTGGTGATAGTATTCACTTCCTGTGTAGAACACTTCAATGATATTAAAACAAGCAGTAATCCTTCAAAATGCTTGGCTTTCTGTTGTATCTTGCACATTTTCAAAATGTGGATAGTAGGACACACTCACACAACTCCTGATTAAGATGCTGATTCTGAAGTCTCATAAGAATTTCTCTGTCCCAATTTTTAGTTGCTTGCTTTTAACAAATACAGTAAGATAGTATTTCTAGGCTTTTTGTATTCTATTTAGGGCTTTACAGCTAATTACGGCAGTCATCTTACTTCTCATGAAGTTTTCATAAACTCTTTATTGCAAACCTCTCAGGGTATATTGCATGCTGTTCTGTAGTTAAAGAGCTGAGAATTCTATTAAACTTCTAGAAATAGAAATCATTAAGCAATCTCAGTCATTAGGATTTTTTTGTTGTTCAGGGAACTGTGGTGTTAGTACTGTCACTTGGACACTGGACATAGCTTATGTACTATTACAATATATTGTGGAGGAACGTGAAATATTTTGAGCAGTGTATTTGGTGATGAAATTCCTGAGACTGACATGCCTTTCTTCCTTTAAACAGATTTAGTATTTAGCTGCCTTAGTGTTAAGTATTATTTGGTCTTATAACGTGTTTGTTGTAGTTGGATAATGTGAAAGCAGTTACAGAACTACAGAATGTTAATGCTTTGGTCTCCAGGTTGCCTCGTAGGTCTGCCAGGTAATCTGTTATTTCAACATTGGTTTTGATCAGTTTATGGCTGTTGTTGAGTGTTTCCCTAGCTGCTCTTAAGCACTTCCAGTGCCCTGGTGTTAATGGTGCTGTTGGAAACAGTCTTCAGTTGAGGTTACTGTGTGTTTTCCATTTTCTTGCAGTTCCTAAAGAGTTCAGTCCTTCCACTATTCTTTTGAGTATGTCTTTTGTTACACCACTCTTTGTTCAAGTATGGGTTACAGCTAATGGTCATGCTTTTTTATTTTTTGAGGCTCTGCTGGTATCTTAAGCATACTGTGTATGCTTTTTGTTGGTGGTGAGCAGAGGATGATTGCAGTAACTTAATCTGTGAACACTGCCTGCACATTAGGCTGCGGAGGGGGAAGAAGTATTTTTAAACAAAAGAAGCAAATTAATTATTTTTCTTTAATATCTGCCTGCAAAATCTCTTCTTTTCCCGCTCTTTGTCTCAATTTACACCTGTTCAGAAAGTATATGCTTCCCTGCAAGATTGAAGTTCTGTCTTTCTGCAAGCAGTGAGAGGGCAAAAAAGCACAGTTGTTATATGTTCCTGTATTTGACTTTATTTAGCTGCTCTTGCTTGAGTTTTCAGCTGTTTTTCTTTGTGTTCATGTTGTGCCTTTCCTTTACTGTGGAGATTTTTATTCTCCCTTGAACACACATGCTTTGCAGCTTCCTGCCTACTTGCTGTAGCAAATTGCACGGTCTTTACAGCAGTTTATGCATCTTTCCATACTGATTGGTAATGCTTTTTATCTTCATATAATTGTCACATCTGTGAAATTGTTTTTTGATGTGTAAATGTGTACACCCTCCCTTTGCTCTTGCTTTCCTTGTTTAACACCAATCTGTAAGACCTGTGTGTTTATGCAGTTACTTTAAATTTAATTATCTTTACTTAGATGGTTGTCAGAAACAAGTCTTTTCTGACTTAGGAATTCCTTCATCAGTCATTTAACTTTTTTTTTTATGTGTTCTGTGTATCACAGAACTGCATCTCTTAATATGAAGGAGTTTCTTTATATCACTGTTCTTCCAATCAATCTTTTCTGCCCGTGCCCTCCTCCCTTCCACTATTTTGTATTCATTTCCACAAAAGTGTCACAGGATAACATTTTCTGTAAGTTCTCAGTGATCTGCTGTGCTTCAAAGTTTCTTTTCCTTTTTTACTCCTCCTGCTTATGGAAAACATTGTATCTAACATCATACCATCAGCTGTTCTTCAGCTCATCTTCTACTGTAATAGTACCTGTGGCTGTCATATATAGTTCATTTATTTCAATATTGCAGCAGAATTCCTTATGCAAATCCTTCACCCTAGAAGTTATGTTGCAGCTGCCCAGCCTCATTGCAGTGTATGTGTGCTTATATTTTCCTGTGCTATGTTCGGTATCAGCTCTGTTGCAAGTCTACAGCCAAGCTGTGTTTTGAGATCTGCCAGGAGTCTTAGGGGTCTGTATGGATGTGGAGACTGAGGAAAGGCTAGGACTGCTTGTAAAGGGCAAAGGGTAGTGGTAAGAGTGAGCTGAAGATGCTAGGAGAAATTGTAGAGTGATAGTAATTTGAGACTGTGGAGAGAAAACTGAAGGGCTAAATATGGTGGTGGTATGTCATTAGAGATTTTGTTGCACGTGTCCCTATGTACATTCATAAAGATGCAAAAGGAACTGCCCCAACAACTCTTGGAGTACTCAACTCCTGGAAGTTCAGTATTCTTCTATCACCTGTGTAGGTGAAGTGCTACCATATGCTCCCAGAGTCAACTCTGCGTTCTGCTTTTAACTTGAAGTAATTCACTGGCTTATGAGTGGTATAGTTTAGAAAGTGAGTACTTCATGTGGGTGAAGGATTGCTTTATGCTTTCTTGGATAACAGTGTGATGTACTGTCAGCAGTAGTGACTATGTGTGCTGGCTGCTTTTTGATGAAAGGTGAGCCTGACTGTATTCTTTGGCAGTTCTTGTTGTAGCAAAGGAAGTGGTTTGGACAGTGAATTGCTCTCATGCTGCTTTGAACTGAGCAAACGTTAGTGGGAAAGTGATTGTAGGATTCTGCATGTACCTAGCTAATAAACCATTGCGCTGTCTAGCATTGTTTTGCTTTAATTTGGTTCCAGGGAAGATTAGAACTTCACAAATGTCTGACCTTGGGTCATGACATTGATAATGACAAAAATAGTTCAAACTTTCTCCATCTTATATGATAGTTGATTAAATTTTTGCTACTGCACTTTACTTAGGAATTTTATTTTCATTGGAATATGTTTTTATTTACAGTCTTTTGTTCTGTCTGCTTACAGGTATGGAACTTTGCTTGAGTTCTCTCTCTTTCACTCCCCTAAAGAAACAATTAACTTTTGTCTCTCTTCTAGCAAACTGAAAAAGCTAAGTGAAGATAGCTTAACTAAGCAGCCTGAAGAAGTTTTTGATGTTCTGGAGAAACTTGGTGAAGGGTAAGTGCAGCTATTTATGAGGGGATAGGATCAGAGAGAAACAGCATATAACACACGTTGGAATTTTTTTTTACAGGGTGAGTGACTGTAAATGTCCTAAGGAATACTTCTCTAGACAAAAGTTTTAATAAGGCAAATGCATGCATCAGTAGGCTTCCATGCTTCCCCAAATATATAGTGGAGCTCAAGATTCTTAGGGCAATGAGAATGGCACACAGCAAGCTCACTACCCTGGAGAGCAGACTGGTCTCTTAAGGGTAGAGTACCATTTGATAAAGCCATGGAGGGAAGTAGGGCTCAAGATTGGTTAATATTCAAGGACCACCTCCTGGGGTTAAGGAGCAATACATCCTGACAAAGAAGTAGTCAGACAAAAATGTCAGGAGGATGGCATGAATGCACAGGCGGCTCCTGGACAATCTTGAACATAAAAAGGAAGCCTACAGAGAGTAGAAGCAAGGACAGGTAGCCTGGGATGAATACAGTGAAATTGTCTGAGGAGCCAGAGGTCAGTTTAGGAAAGCCAAAGCCCTGTCAGAATCAAATCTGGCCCAGTACATCTAGGACAACAAGAAAAGCTTCTACAGGTACAGTGGGATTGAGCACAACTTCAGCAAATTTGCTGAGACTGTCAAGCTGTTTGGTGCAGTTGACATGCTGGAGGGAAGAGATGCCATCCAGAGGGACTTTAACAGGCTTCAGAGGTGGGCCCATGTGAACCTCATGAAATTTAGCAAGGCACAGTGCAAGGTCTTGCACCTGAGCTGGGGCAATCCCAAGCATGGATACAGGCAGAGCAACAAGTGGATTCAGAGCAGCCGTATGGAGAAGTACTTGGGGGTATTAGTGCATGAAAATCTTAATATGAGCCAGCAGTGAGCACTTGCAGCCCAAAAAGCCAATTGTATCCTGGGCTGCATCAAGAGAAGTGTGGCTGGCAGGTTGAGGGATGTGATTCTCCCCCTACACTCCCCTCTTGTGTTACCCCACCTTGAGTACGGTGTTCAGCTTTGGGGCCCCCTGCATAAGAAAAACCTTCACCTGCTCGAATAGGTCCAGAGGGGCACCACACTTGTGATCATGGGGCTGGAACACCCCTAGTGTGAGGACAGGCTGAGGGAGTTGGACTTGTTCAGCCTGGAGAAGAGAAGGCTTTGAGGAGACCTTATAGTATCCCTCCAATATCTGATAGGGGTCTACAGAGAAGATAGGGAGGGACTCTATCAGGGAAGGTAGTTACAGGACAAGGGGTAAAGTTTTGAACTGAAAGATGGTAGATTTAAATTTGATGGTAGGAAGAAATTCTTTACAGTGAGTGTGATGAGACAATGGAACAGGTTGCTCAGGGAAGTTGTGGATGCCCCCCTGGAAAGGTTCAGGATGAAGCTGGATGGGGCTTTGAGCAACTTGGTCTAGTGGAAGGTGTTCCTGGCCATGGCAGGAGGGTTGCAACTAGATGATCTTTAAGGTCCCTTCTTACCCAAACCATTCTATGATGTGATATTTATACTTCTTTGATACGCTATATGCTGAGTCATGTGTTTACTGAGGCCTTGATAGAACTGAATTTTCTGCAGCCTGAAAGACTTCTGCATAAGCTTTTTAAAGTTTCTATATAGTGGAAATGAGAAACAGCTCATCTTGTTTTCTTGGGGGAAAAAAAAATCCCTCTTTTATTTTTAGGTCTTATGGTAGTGTGTTTAAAGCAATACACAAAGAGTCTGGACAAGTTGTGGCAATTAAACAGGTCCCTGTGGAGTCAGATCTTCAAGAAATAATTAAAGAAATCTCTATAATGCAACAATGTGACAGGTATGTATGACAATCTGCTGCCTTTCTGAGAGTGTGTGAAAGCATATTTGTACTTGCGAGTATAGCTGAAATACATGCTGCTGCAAGCTTCCTTCTACATGGAAATTTAAAGCAGGCTATGTTGGACAATTTGCTTAAAGGAACCAATTTGTGGACCTCCTATCCTTAGCTTGGATGGAAGGAAGTACAAATAAGTGTACATAATAGAAACTGCTGTAAGAATAAGTACTTACTGCTGCTTAGAATTTTCCGAGCTTGCTTCACTTTACTTACACTGACAAGCCCAAAGGTTACTATTTCCTGTAAATGTCTTAGGCCTTGTGAATTCTTAGTTACCTGCTTCAGAAGACTGACCTTTTCTCTAGCACAAGATTAATGACTCTCATTTAAATTCCCAAACAGTGTTCTATTGGTTGCTTTTTACATGCAGGAACAGACCTTTTAAGAAGTGAACAATCTTAACAATAGTTCTGAAGAGGAATTGTTACCTTGCCCTTGTTCACAAGAGATGTATCTTACGATTGCTAGTATTATGGGAACGGAAGCCTTATCATCAAGTGTCTGCAATGATGCAGAAATTACTTTGCATTTCCTCTGTTCTATGGAGTTACTAGTTTTTTATTTGTATGGTTTTGGGGTTTTTTTGGATGATCTTTTAAGGATTTGGCTGTAACTTCAAAGTCAGATTTACTTTATTCATTTCTAATCGTCGGTACAGGAGTCTATTGTTTGTGACCCAAAGTGCAAACAGGAAAACTGGGAGGGCTCCATCCATGCTCTTCACAAGCGCTTTTTACAAGCGTGCTGATGGCTGAAAAGTATTGTAGCAAGTGATCTGTTATTTCTCAATTGTGTTTGTGTTTTTGTGGTGTGTCAGTGTTGAAGTTCCACCTTAAAATGAAAATCTGTTCTAGTTTGACAATGAGGAGTATTCAAGCCAGATTTAAAGATAATCATTTTAATGCAGTCTGAAATAATTCAGATTTGTTGCTGAGTATTTTGCTCAGGTGTTACGTGAAGCTTGAACAACTGCTCCACAGCATCTTGTCTATGGGGTCATGAAGGAGGAGAGAAAGGTTCAAATACTTGTTCTTAAATATAGGAATAAAGGCCTCAGAGTGCATTGTATCTAGCACATGAGAATACAATTGTTCTTCAAAGTTCTTTAGAACCTCTGCCTACAAGCCTGATCTGAGTGTTTGACCTGTGAACACACTGGACCTTGTAATTCGTTCCTTTCTGGCATTGACTGCTCTGAACACTAGAAGCTTATTAAACATATAAGCAGGAGAATGTGAGGAAAAGGAAGGATTTATGTATTTTTCTCACATTCCATGAGGATGTGTGATAAGGTTATTTCAGGTGATACTAAAAAGATTTGGGACCCTTGAGATTTTTTTGGGGGCTTCTCTTAATCGTCTTTGTTCCTATGAGACTCTTTGTCTGGCCAACTGTAGTTTTGTAACAGGTATAGATTAAAAAGGAAGCAGCAATCTTGTTTGGTTGCTTAACTGTGGAACTAGATTTGATCCCCAGATTAGATCCTCAGCTCTTCCTTTGCACTGAAAGAGGAGTTAAGTGTATTTGCTTTGATTCTTCTTGTTGCTGTACTCTTAATTCTTTTTATCTCCCTTGCTTAATTTCTTTCCTCTTCTGTAGAGCAAGACATTGAATAATGTGGAAGGTAGCACCTTACGAATTCTCACCAAGAGTTCTATGGGGTCAGTGATAGGATAGTGTAGCCCTGAGTTGCTGCACAGGCTGGAGCTGTGTGAGCTGACTGGGAGCAGTGGTGTAGGTTGTAGTGTGTTTGTCTGTTGGCTCTAGAGGAGGATTGAAATAGATACTTAAATGCCTGTGAAATATACTGACAGAGAAATGAAGTGACAATTCTTGAGAATCTGAAGTTTTCACCTACCTTTCTGTACTGTTCTTCCTGTGACATTTTAGTTCTTGTCCTAGGTGGCACTTATTCCTGTGTCCCCTGCCCCTATCCTCCCTGCTTTGTCTCAGCCCTTTTCTTTGTTTCCTGCTTTTATTTGAACAACGTGTTGAATTTAGTATCTACTGGACATGTACTGTTGTATAACTTTTTTTAAAAGTAAGAGTTCAGACTCAGAACACAACCTCTTCACTGAACAAGATGCAGCCATTCTCTGGTTGAAAAGAAGGGCTGGGCTTTGCACCACGTACTTGTGTACCTGTTGTGTGCCATTGTGCAGTACTGATGGGAGGGATGGTGCATGTTTTAGTAGTTTATTTTCATGTGATGATTCCACAGATACTAGAGAGAAGTACTGAGCTGTTGCAGCATCTCAAAAAAAAGATGATCATGACTGTTTCTAGAATGAGTGACATGGTATGTGCTAAAGCTCCTCTGAGGGGACAAAAATGTAGATTCTAAGACAAGAGTTGATATGGAAAAGGCTGACCCATGTAGTTAACTGGGACAAGGCTTTAAGCAAATGTTGACAGTGTTTTGAGACTGCACAGCTCTTGATGTTTTGAAAGGATTGTCTTGGCCTGATTTGTAATAATACACTATTCTCAGCAAAAATTTAGTAAATCTGGCAAGAGATGGTCACACAAATCATTGAGTTTTCTTCAGAAGTAATAGTAACCTTCCTCACTTCAGGAATTTATGATAGGCAAGATCAGTATGTAGGACTTGTAAATGGCAGACATTTTGACTAGTTAGGAGGGAATTGACCCATCTTGCCTTTATGTATAGGCAAGTTGCTACAGTACAAACATTTGCCCTTTAATGAAGTAGTTTGCTGATAGTTTTGACTTGTCTTTTATAGAGAGAGCACCATGTTGCAGGAGTCATCTGTAGGTTCTCTCTTTTTCTTACTTCAGTTTTCTAACAGAAAACATTGCTGTCAAACATGCTGATCCTAAAGTACAGTTCCTTGCTTAAAAACAAAATAACTGTAACCTCCTTTGCTTAAGTATGTGCAAAAAAGCCCCATACAAACTTCCAACCTTTTATTTCCGTAAATGGCCTATCAAATCACTTTACTGAGGGATAATTCTTGTTAAGTTCATCACATTTGTTTCTGCCTTTCGTTTGCAAGTGTCTCTCAGAAAGCATTATGTCAAGTGACAAACTGCTGAGTAGCAAAGCAATATGTTCATTTTATGACTACTATCTTTTCACATGACATACTTCAATATGAAAATGCATTTGCAAATCTAGAAGTCTTATTCAAACTAACACTAGTTTCTCTTTAATATGAAACTCTGGATCTGTACTTGAAAGAAGTTTATGCTTGCAAAACCAGGAAAACATGGGTGAGTTTCCATGTTTGTTTGCTCAGGACAGAAGAAAACAAGGCCATATTTTTAGGAAGGGAAGCATCCAGTAATTTTGTGAGAAGAATTAAAAAGAGAGACCTTAGAGGAGGTAAAACTAAATTTTTTTTATCAGAAGACTAATGTTTGGGGAAACTGTCTGTATTTGAAGTCCATGGAAAGTTTTTTATATATACAGTAGTCCCTTTATAATTTTATTAAGCAGTCAAACTTAATTCTAACAAAGCATTGGTTCAGCTAATTACAATTATAAAATGCACATGATTACACTTGCTCTTTAGCTCTGTTAGTGTGTCAGACTGTCATTGTTAACAGCACTTGTGATATTGATTTTTTTTTTTTTTTTCCTATTAAGAATTCATCTATTTATCAAATTTTTTTTTTCCATCTAGTCCCTATGTTGTCAAGTACTATGGCAGCTATTTTAAGAACACAGATCTGTGGATTGTTATGGAATATTGTGGAGCTGGCTCTGTTTCAGACATAATTAGACTTCGCAATAAAACGGTGAGTTGTTTCAAAAAATATGTAACGCTTACTAAAATTAAACTGTGAATTAAGACTAGAAGCCAGAATAAAAGTCAGACTTACGAGACAAGATCTTGACTGATGCCAAGGGACATAGCTATGCCTTGGTTCCTCAGGAAACAAGCTTATTCAGTTGTTCTGAGTGTGTGTTTGTCCATTTCTTTATGGAGTGATCATCAGCAGAAGTGAATGCATTTTGAAATATGAAGATCCTATAAGTTTATTGAAAATTACTGCTTTGTACAGGGCAAAACTGTGTGTGGCTTCTTTGCCTTACCATTTCTACCTTACAGGCTATCAGCAGGCCACTAGTACATCCATGGTTTAGAAACAGACACAGAATTGTCTTGTTCCCCCTTGGTAATTAGGGAGTGTCACAAGTAATTAGCATTACTCAAGGAATGAGAAGGAGAAGGGATGCCAGTTAAGGAATGTGAGAGGAAACCAAAATGAGGGTTGTATAGAAGAGTCTTAATGGGCTTATAACAGCAGTAATGTAGAGGAGGATGCAAACGTACAGGAAAGAGGCTTTTAGATTTCTACTTAAGAAACAGCTTATCTGAAAAATAGTTTTTTGTAGCTGTCAAATAATAACCTTTAGTTCCTTTGCCATTGTCTTAAATGACCTTTATTGGTTTATTTATTTTTAATGAAAATAAGATGTGGTTTCACTGTACTTTTCACAAGAAAAAAAGAAATGTCTTCACTTGGAAGTAATGAGGGAACAGATTATTATTTTGTCAGAATGTTTATTGATTAGGCCCAAACAGACAGGATTCTGTGTCTTGTAACTTTCCTAAGTTGTCAAGTGAAAGCTGTGGCTGGGCCAAAGAAAAGTGTATTTCTTGCTTCTCCATATGTGAGGAAAAGAAACTGAGGAAGAGAGAGTTGAAATAAGAACCCTTATGTTAATGCAGTAGTTGTTAGAATCATCATTTGGACTTGATCTTGAAGGTGTTTTCCAATCTAAATGTTTCTGTGATCATATCAAAGTAAGTCACAGGAAAAGGTGGATATTTCCTCATATTTGGGGAGGAAACATTACTCTGCATTTGCCTTTGTTGTTTATCTCTAAACCCAAGAAATTACTGATACTATTTTTATGTATCTGTGTTTCCCCTACTTCTTCAAAAGTTTTCTTGTTTGTTTAGGAAGTGAACAATGCTGGACCAAAAATGAGGGAAGCAGAATTCAAAGTAAGGAAATGTCTAGTGACTGCTGGGAGCAGAGAGGTTTTGAGATTGACAGGAGCAAGTTCTTGTCCAAGAGGCCCATACCACTACTTTGAAGTTAAATTGACCCCTAAAATTCTGCCCTGAAGTCATGTAGTGTGCCAGGCAGATCAGCAGCTCTATGATGCCTCTAAGTTCTTCTGAGGTATGGTGCTCATCAGTCCAAGGCAACAAAGCTATGTGTCTAGTTTTGCTTTTCTCAGAGACTTGATTTGGAAGGTACATGTATCTTACACAGTCAAACTGTGGGTTACTACCAGAAAGGGCAGTTCCACTGATATCCTCCAACCTGGCTGATGTCTTCCTGCCTTTTCCATGCCTCATGCAGTATTTCTGTAGCTGCAGGGTGAGCTTGGCTAATTTTGATGGGCATACTTTTTCATCTGTAGTCTATCATCTCCGGCCCCTTGTGAACTAACCTGGGACTTAGTGTGGCAGCACAGTGGCTTGATCTGATGCAAGAAAAAGACATTAGGAATGAGCAGTGGGGAAAGGGAAGGAAAAGAAGGAACAAGACTGACTTTCTCAGTGGCAGCTTGCAATAGAAGGAGATAATTAAAATGCAAAGCAATACTTTAAGTCCTGCTGGCTGCTATTAACATATCAGGGTGCACTGACACACCAACAACCTGCCTCTCTGCTGGTTATTTAGGGTGTGCCTGCTCATCCAGGGATCATAAACTCAGTCGTGGCTGGGTAGTGGGTTTATGAGACAAAATTTTCTTATTTGGAGCAGTATTGTAAGTGACAAGTGTAACAAGGTGCTACTGCGATGTGCTGTTGGGTCCAGAGGTCTTGCCATCTTGTGTCTAAACTGGGACTTCCTATACATACCAGTTTGTTTATTGGTTACCTATACATTGCCTTGTGTATTCTTATGGATTATCTTCTACCATTTTTTCTTAGCTATTTTTTTTCATGTGTTTAACCTCTAGCAATCCAAATGAATGGTGTATTGGAATCTATAGATGCTGTGTTTGAATGTTGTCCAGGTTTTATTTCCTCTGTACACTACTGTGGAGGTCCAGGGTAGACCTTTTTTACCTCTGGGTTAAAGGTGTTTTGCTCATAAGACTATTATTTTGAAGTCTCAAGCTGTTTCTCAGGAATTTCACAGTCACAATAGTTTAATTTGTAGGCCTTTGCTTCATTAAAATACCTGTATCTTGCAGCTGTAAATTGCTTATCTAGGGCCTAATAATTCTTATGTTTCCTGTTTAAGTAGCATCTTTCAAAGCATTAACACCCTCAGTTTAGCTCACATGGGTTATTAATGAATAGCCAGCTAGTCCTTACACAAAGACTGAAGTTCCTTTTGCACTGGCTGACCTGTTTAACTGATCTTGGTATCCAGAAGTTATGGCAGTGGACGAGTTCATCCTGGATATACTGCTAATAATGTTCTGTTGGTGAGATTCCCAGGAGGTGAATTGAATCAATAGACTAGTCTATGTTACTGTTCTGAGATTGATCTTTATGCCATTGCTCTTCAAATGCTTTTCTACACAGCCACACTGAGGAAGAGGAGGAAAGAAGTTGATCTCAATTGTTCTGGTTGCCTTATACTGTCTAGCCTCACAAACCAAGGTAGTCTATACTGTGTGACACAGAGATTGTTCAGTACTTGTCTAATAAAATCCTTATTATAGCTCTGAAAGACTATTACATGAACACTGGGTGGCATTATCTCAATTTTTAGAAACAATTTTTACCTAGTTCTTTCAAGTAGCATTGTAGATTCTTTCAAAAATGGGTTGTGGTGTCTGGATCTCAAAATGATAGACCTTTCTTGCAACCTTACAGTAAAACTTTTGTCTGCTTCTAGATTAGCTCATAGGAGAAATTAGTTTTCACCACCAGAAGTAAGGTGCACGTATTGGTTAATTGTCATGAAAGAAGACCCACACTGTTACTCATCTTTTTCCAAAATAATTACAGATATATTACATGCAAATGAGGCTGCCAAAAGAGCTTTCAGAAGTTGGGAAGTCTCAGAACTAAGAGTGGCCATGCAGCATCCTCTGGTACTTGTAGAGAGTGTATTGTCCTCTCTTGTCCCTTTTTGTGGAGAACTTGGTGTTACTGGATTGTGCTCACTCAGTGAAGAATCACTGTGTATGCTATTAAAATAGTATATAATAATCTGAGGGTTTGTGTATGTTTGCAAAATACTAAGGGAGTTGCTCTGAAGACAGAATTATCTTTTCCCAAATTTCATCTCATCTTCATCTTTCCATTTAAATGATGTTAACTACTCAGATATTGCGATGAACATCTACCAGTCAGTTCTAAGGACAGTTAGCTTCCTGGATGATTTCAGTAGTTTCCCACCTAGATTACCCAAGGTAGCAGTATAAAATGTTAGGCATCATTTTGTGGGCAGTCTTAAAACTATTGCTAGCCGTGTAATGTTAAAATGCATAGCATCATGTAATTTACTGACTTTCTGTTCTTAAAATGTGCTTCTTGGAAGAAAAGCTTACAAAATACAGCTTCAGTTCTAATGGCTGTGTTTGCCGAGTTTCACAATGTTGAGGGGGGAATGGAATTTTCACATTTTTTTCTGCAACAGATCTCCTTTCTGTCCCCACCCTCCCCCAAGTTTCAGAAGGCAAATTTGAGGCATTTTACAAGAATGGCAGAAGTGGGATCCGTGGCTCGAAGTCAATTACTCATTTTTCAATTTGTGCTGCTAAAGATTTTTTGAAGAAAGATTGTTAGAATTATTTAATGTAAGCAACAACTTCTTTCCTCTGTTATATAACTTTCAGTAATGCCAGTTTTAAGTTGCTGAAACAATAAAATGACCATGTAAACACAGAATATGGAGAAATTTATACTAATGTGTTCCTATCAGAGGTAGGTGTTTAAATAAATGTTTAATCTGATCAGTTATCTGCTGGGACCCCATATACTTATATTGTAAAACACAAAATCTTACACTCCTTTTGTATTGAATGATGGAAGATTAACCTTACTGCCTCCCCATAATGCTTTTTCCCCTTGAAGAACCCCATCATTGTTCATCTTGTAGAGCCAGAATTATCAGCTGAATTGGTAAGTCTTTCCAGTTTCAGTCAGCCTCTCTGCATATAAAATTCTAACCTGGATAATAAACATTTGTCTTAATCTAAGGAATTCAGTCATGTTTCATTAGGCTCAGAACAACACGGCCTTCATCCGTATGTATTTTATTTTACAATAAAAGAGTCTGTTTAAATTTGAGGTGGATTTATTGCTGTATTCTCTGGTGAACCTAGTTTAAAGCTCTTCTCACTAGGTTAGTAAGCCTGTTAGCAAAGATATTCTTGACATGCCCCAACAGTCCTCATTCCTCTGAGGATCCTATAGGCCTGCTGGAAGATGTTGATCTGCAGATACATCTGCTTCTGCTTGAGGTTGTGGTGTATTGGGTCATAGGCTGGACTTGATGATCCTGGGGGTCTTTTCCAGTCTTGGTGATTCTGTGATTCTGTGTGAGGTTTTCCCTTTGATTAGCAAGATCAAGAAGACTGCCACATTGGCCCTTGTTCATTTAGTACAGATTATTCAAGGTTTCCTCCCATTCTTGTGCTGTCAGGGCCAGTGGGGATAGTGTGAACAGGTGTAGTTTGTGAGTCAAGTGATCTATTTGCAAATANTTTTCCCCTTGAAGAACCCCATCATTGTTCATCTTGTAGAGCCAGAATTATCAGCTGAATTGGTAAGTCTTTCCAGTTTCAGTCAGCCTCTCTACATATAAAATTCTAACCTGGATAATAAACATTTGTCTTAATCTAAGGAATTCAGTCATGTTTCATTAGGCTCAGAACAACATGGCCTTCATCCGTATGTATTTTATTTTACAATAAAAGAGTCTGTTTAAATTTGAGGTGGATTTATTGCTGTATTCTCTGGTGAACCTAGTTTAAAGCTCTTCTCACTAGGTTAGTAAGCCTGTTAGCAAAGATATTCTTGACATGCCCCAACAGTCCTCATTCCTCTGAGGATCCTATGTTCATTAAAAACATGAATGCTTTGCTGCTGCTGTTAGCAGGCCTGCTGGAAGATGTTGATCTGCAGATACATCTGCTTCTGCTTGAGGTTGTGGTGTATTGGGTCATAGGCTGGACTTGATGATCCTGGGGGTCTTTTCCAGTCTTGGTGATTCTGTGATTCTGTGTGAGGTTTTCCCTTTGATTAGCAAGATCAAGAAGACTGCCACATTGGCCCTTGTGCATTTAGTACAGATTATTCAAGGTTTCCTCCCATTCCTGTGCTGTCAGGGCCAGTGGGGATGGTGTGAACAGGTGTAGTTTGTGAGTCAAGTGATCTATTTGCAAATATGTTTATATAATAGTAAAATTGTTCTTAAACAGTGGCAACTCAAATGCTTCCTGTTTCAAGGGCACGTGGTTGTATTAACTGACCTGTGCTTAGGACTTCCATTGAAGTTCTTGACCTGATTCACAGTGCTGATTCAAAGAAAAGGACTTTGAAAAATGAGACTAAAATTTGTGCTAGTGACCCACTCTAACCATAACCTAAACAGACTGCTCAGATGCAGTAATCTGATACTTCCTAGAAGCATCCCACTTAATGTGCATGTATCAGTGCCAAGTGGTGTCCCTCAGGGCTCTGTACTGGGGCCTGGACTGTTTAATATTTGTATAAAGGCTATGGCCAGCAGCATTGAGTGCACCAGCAGCAAGTGTGCAGGTGACACCAAGCTATGGGGTGCTGGGGATAAGTTGGAGGGGTGGGATGTCATCCAGAAGTACCTGGACAAGCTGGAGAGGTGGGCCCAGGGGAACCTCATGAGCTTCAACAAGACCAAGTGCAGGGTCCTACACCTGGGTCAGAACAATCCCCACTATCAATCCAGGCTGGGGGATGAGGTGATGGAGAGCAGCCCTGCAGAAAAGGACTTGGGGTGCTGGTGGCTGAGAAGCTGGCCATGAGCAAACAGTGCATGCTGGCAGCCCAGAAGGCCAATGGCCAGTTGTAACTGGCTGGTTATAGTGTTTGATGCAGCCCAGGATGTGGTTTGCCCTTGGCTGCCAGGACACAGTGCTAGCTCCTATTGACTCTCCTGTTAATCACCATCCCCTCATCCCTTTTTGCAGTGCTGCTCTCCAGCCACTCCTCTCTGTTTATACTTGTGCCCGGTGTCACTCTGGCCTGGTTGCAGAACCTGGCATTTGAATTCATTAAATTTCATCCCATTAATCAGTGCTCCAGTCTATCTAGATCCTTCTGCAAGCCCTCTTGTCCTTCAACTTAGTCAACAGTGCCTCCTATTTTGGTATCATCAGCAAACTTACTAGTGGCACATTCAACTATTGTCAACTCTTGCATCCAGATCATTGATAAAAATACTGAGCAGAGCTGGTCCTAGATTGGAACCTTGAAGACCACCACTGGTGATCTGTCACCAGCCAGGTGTAGCTCCTTTAACTACAACCCTTTGAGCTCTGCCCTTCAGCCAGGTCTTTTCCAGTGCTTCCCTGTTACTGCTGTTCCTGATAAGCATGTCCTGTGCTCTCTGCTTATTTATTATAGGTGATGTTCACTTCTATGAGCTTTTCTGACTACTGCATGTATTTTGATGTTACTTAAATACTTCTTAATTTTGTAACATGTAGCAGTGCTGGAGCTTTCCTTCACTGATGGTGCCCAGATGGTGGATCAGGCAGCAGTACTCTAGAATTCGCTCTTTTCTGCTTTGCTGGATTCTCAGTCCATACCTTCTTCATACTCTTTTAGTATGAGTGCTCTGTTAATCTCACCTTTTGAAAGCTGGATTTTGCTGTGCAGCTGCAAAAGCATTTCACCATCTAGAGTTGATTCAAGGATCTCCCATGTCATTTAACCACTAACTTTTCAAGAACTAAACCTAGGAATTTACTTCCTTATAATACTTGTTTCTAGATGAAAGTGGGCAGTAAGTTGTATGCCTGTCTTGCTGTACATTTATCAGTGCAAATGACTGGGTTTTGATGCATGTTCAGGATTAACTGCATAGAAGTCTTTGTAAATTCAGGACATTGCATTTTTTCAGAACTGAGGTGGCGAAGCTCTGGCAACAAGTGTTACACGTGGCATGTCATAAACTGTTCATGATGCATTATTTGTTAGTAGCCAGAGCTTAAATTGCCTGTGGCCAGAGTCTTCAGATAATCACAGTTTTGGTGTACTTAACCACAAAGTTATTAGCTCACATAATGAGGATTGTCTCTCTAGATACCCTTCTTAGTATAGTTCAGTTTGTCTTACAGCTAATTTAAAGTCCCTTCTTGCTTGACTCCAGGTAGATGGATTTACTCCCTTGATGCAATGCCAGGAAGGCTAGCTGGTTTGAGCTGTGTATAACAGGGTTTATGGTTCTCCTGGCATACAGCCCTTTGAAGCAGCATACCAGTCAGCATAAAGTAGCACAAATAAAGGCTTTGAGCAGTGTGCCATTGAATACAAACACTGAAAGATCTTGGAGACAAATGGCAGGCAAGGAATGCATAATGTGCAGCAGATGCAGTAGCTGCTTGCTGTGGAGCATAGAGCTATTGCCATTATTAATTTCATCCTCTGCTAGCTTAGGGAAAGGTTTATGAAAGTCACTGGGACTCCTTGAGTATAGCTACAAATGTACTTACTTGGAAAGCACTGCCAATTTGAGCAGCTCCTACTGTGCTGCATCCTTGTTGACTGTGCCATGAACTGAATCAGGGAACTGATTTGTTGAAAAACTGATTTGTCAGATGTGTTTATTTTTAACTGGGGTCAGTTACAGTTGTTCAGTGGAAGCGCTGATACATGGTGGGAATTACTGCTGTCATCATCATCATCATGGGCAGGCTTCACGAACGCAGCTCCGGGGAGGGCTCCATCCAGGCTCTTCCCAAGCGCTTTTTCCAAGCACTGCTGGCTGCAAAGGCCAATTTGGGACAGACAAGAGCAGTTGCAAAAGGCACAGCACAAGAACTC
>VWZO01001852.1:30706-80648 GCA_013396975.1 Bucco capensis | reverse complement strand
GGCAACAAGGGCAGCGTCAGCAGCATAAAGCAGCTCCTGGACAAGATGCTTTATGGTCTTAGTATGGCCCTTCAAAGGCCTTAGGTTAAATAGGCTTCCAGCAGTACGATATCTAATGTAGATACCATCCTGGTCATCAAATTCTGCCATGGCCCTTTGGAGCATCATGCTGAAAAACAGTGTGAATAGAGTTGGTGCAAGAACGCAGCCTTGTTTCACGCCATTAGTTATTAGAAAGGGCTCAGAAAGTGCATTGCCATATCTGACTTGGCCATGTAATGAGATAAGCATTTTAAGAAACTTGGGGGGACAACCTAAACATTCCAAAATTTGCCACAGACCATTTCTGCTCACAGTATCAAAAGCCTTGGTGAGATCAACAAAGGTTACATAGAGACCTTTGTTTTGTTCCCTACATTTTTCTTGCAGTTGTCTGAGAACAAATATCATGTCTGTGGTACTTGTGCTGGATTACTGCTGTAGGCTGTAGTGAAAGGGGGTACTGGAGCTTGGCACTGCCTTTTAAATAAATGTACGTGTAACTGTGCCCTTGGGCTCCACAGCCAGGTTTTATGAGACTGGATAGAAGCTGGAATAGGAAAATGGTTCTGTTTGTTGAAGAGTTAAAATTTGTTATGAGCAACTCAAGTGCAGATAATCTTGCTGAGTAATTATTTTTTCCTTTCTGTTGAGTCATTCTTCTGGTTTAGAGTGATTATGAGTAGGTTTTTTTGTTTCCTGTGAGCTTTTGGTTGTGTTTTTTTGAAGGGAGGTGCAGATGTGCACCAGCACTTTCAAAACTGAAACTGGAAAGAATTGCTATTGCTTGATTTAATTTCTGTGTAGGATTGGAAAAGTAGAGAAAGAGGGGAAAAATGCAACCCAGTGTTGCATCTAAAATAGAGTATTCCTCAGTTTTGTGGTTTCTTGCATTTCTAAGAATGTGTCAAGTTAATTTGCTTAGTTCTTCTATGACAGCATCAATGTATTGTAACTGAACAGTGTTTCAGTTGCATGGATAGTTTATTTGTATTTCCTTGAGATGGGTGTTTTTTTGCTTTTATCCTAAAGTAAATGTTGATGAAAATCTGAGAAGTGTTCTCTGGCTGTCTGGTACCTACAAAAGATTCACTCTTACTCTTCATCTGATAACCCTTGTTATGTGTTCCTATTATGTTGATGTAAGGCAAAGAAGTTAAACAAATGTGCTGATGACATAATCCCCGTAATTTGTGAAGCAGATAAATAAAGATGTATCTGTCATCTTCTGCCAGTTGATACTTGTGGCTTATTTTATCACTTGTGATAGTATATGAATTCTGCAACATAGTAAGGTAGTAAATAAGAGAAGTGTTTTGGACTGCCCACTCTACAGCACTTCTGTATTTCTAGTAGGTGTTTAATCATAGATGATAAAAAAAAGGTCAAGCAAAACAGTTCTTAGTATTTACTTTGTGATGCTTTTGCAGAGTTCAATAAATATCCTTGTTGTGATTTTTTTCCTAACTCTTAACATTTTCAGCTTTGTTTCTCAGTTTGTACCTTTCTGTTCATCCTGACTGAAAAATAAACAGCAGACATCATATGAAGGAAGGCTAGGTGTAATTGAAAAATATGTTGTTGCATTCAGGAGCTCCAAAGTTCTCAAGAGCCTCAGCTCTTCTACATTAGTTCTCAGAAGTAACTGAAGGCAATGCTGTTACTAAAGAACATAAAGGAACCTGTTAAAAATTCAGCTTTAGAAGACAGTATTATGCACTGGTAAATGTTATGTAAAAAAATACATATTTTCAGAGACCAGAAGATATTAACAGGCTGCAAATACTTGAAAAGTTACAGGCTGACATTTTGTAGTATCTTTACGTAGTGGTAGCTACGCTTGCTAAAATGTGGTTTGTCTTACAAACAACCTTTAGGACTGGTTATGTTAAGCTTTCTGTTAGCTCAGTTGTACAACTTCATAATGCAGTAATAACATGATATCTTTTAGCATAGCTTACATGGGTTATCTACACTTAAGAACAAACAGGAAACCTTTGCATAGACAACAAACTAATTAATATTGTTAGTAGGTATTTTAAAAAATAGAGTATTTGTGGCTGAAATTGAAGAGCTGTATGTTCAATCTGATTGTATTTTCCTATGAGGTTATCATCTAACAATTATTGAGTGATAAAAGTGATTTAAAAAGAATCCAAAAGTTCAGTTGAGTGTTCATTCTCTGCATCAATCAGCAACAAGAAGCGTGGAGTAAGGAAAAGCTCATAGCATCTGGTTGGCATCCATTCTCAATCATTCCTGTAATTGTCTGCAGTTAAAAGGAACAAGTGATAATAGTTATTGGTTTCTTCCAGCATAATCCTGACATGTTAGTTGTCCTTTTTCAGGGCTGAGGAGGGTTTTTGGAAGGTCATTGGACCACATCTGTACGGGTATAATTCTACAGCTTTGTGTCAGTATGGAGCACAGGCAGTGAGAAATACTTCTTCTCAAAAATGAGCATTTACTTACATTCCATGAATGTAATGAAATGAAGGCACTAGCACTGTCAAAGGAATGGCTGGCTCAGCAGACTTCAGTAACATTTTGTAACTAGTTGGAAACTGTTTGTATTTCTGCATGCTGTGTTATATCCCAACAGATAAAAAGTAGCAAGTTATATGTGATGAACAAGTTTTTTAGCAAGCTTTATAGTAAGTAATTATTTTGCTGTTTTCTGTACACCTTTATCCCTTGCTTTTTGTTTTGTGTGTTTTGGGTTGTTTGTTTTTTTTTGTTCTTGTGAAGATGCTCTTAATTCACCCTCTCTAATTTTTAAACTGCTAACAGTGAGAAACTAATAGTAGTATGATTAGGAATAGCTGGTGGGCAAAAGCTTGATACTACTAATAATAGACTTAGCAGGCATTCTTCATGTAGACATTTGAGAAACAAAGAAAACATGGGTTTCCTTTCTTCTCTTTCCAAATGTAGGACTGTGCTAGTTTGTTGGTGAAGCTCTGTAAAGAACTTAATGGTATGGATGTTTGAGGAATAGTTGTAGTCTTCCACAGTACAGAAGGGGCTATATCTTTTTCAAGGGAAGTATTCTGGTATGTCAAATCTAGTGGTGACCACCATTATCTTTATCTTGACAAAGGTCATTCGTAACTTGACAATAGATATGTATGATCATAGTGATAAATGTATTAGTTGTATATTGTAGAAGCTGGGCAGCAGTCTAAAATCAGTGTCTAAAGAGAAGTAACTTCTGTTTGACAGGCAAGAGAATATTGCTTATTTTGCCATTTGATCTGCATCAGTCTGCCCCTTCTCTACTTTTGTAGCGTGCTTGCTCTATTTTAGGTGTCTAAGAATTTAGCTGTGTGCATCAAGTTAGTAGATCAGAGATTTGAATTATAAATGCTATTGGGCATATTCCTGTACTAAAATACCTAAGGTACATTGTCTGTATTATTTATAATAATCAGTATGAAATGATCATGTATTAAGTAGTTCAAATATATAGAATGGATGTGTATGGCTGAAAACATTTTTATGTTTTCTTGCAGTTAACTGAAGATGAAATTGCAACTATTCTGAAATCTACTCTTAAAGGACTTGAGTACTTGCACTTCATGAGGAAAATACATAGAGATATAAAGGCTGGAAACATCCTTCTTAACACTGAGGGACATGCAAAATTAGCTGATTTTGGTGTGGCTGGCCAGTTAACAGTAAGTACCTATGGAAAGATAATGTAAATATGCTTTGTTGCTCCTAACCATGCTCTTTTACATTTGTGTTTTCCTTTCTGCCTTTAATTTTGTGTCTGAGGAGTGACTAGTGGTAGAGCTAACTGCTTTATCATGATGAGTATTTAATTTATTGCAAGGCTAATTAGTTTTCAGTTGTTTATTTTTATAACCCAGTATACTTCAAGTGCCTGATGATCAAACTTCACGCTATTGTTTGTGGTTTATGATCGTTGTCTCCTGTTTTGCCCCTATATGCTAATGGGCTGAAATCTCTGGTCTTCACTGGAAGTCACTACCATTTGACCTTGAGTGACTTATTTAACTTTTAAATATACAATTAATACCAAAAGAATCTGAAAATAACCATCTCTGCTTTAACTACATAACTAATGTCTTCACAGGATACAATGGCCAAACGTAATACTGTTATAGGAACACCCTTCTGGATGGCTCCCGAAGTAATCCAGGAGATAGGCTATAACTGTGTGGCAGACATCTGGTCACTTGGTATCACTTCAATAGAAATGGCTGAAGGAAAGCCTCCATATGCTGATATTCATCCAATGAGGGTAAGTTTGTGTGGTAGGGTGTTCTTGTTTGTTGTATTTAAAAACAACAACAACAAAAAACCCCAACCCAACTGAAAACCTAGTACTGGAATAATGAGACTGTATGTTTATGAACAAAGACCTTAAGGCTAAGGATTTTTACTTGCTGTTTTGCTTCCTGCTTACTGCAGTTTGCCTGTGTTTTAACATGCCTCTGTAAGGTATCAGAATGCTTTTATCTCTGTATGAGAGAGAACTAAAGCAATAAGTGCTTATTTGATTTTAAGGCAACATATAGAACTTGTTCTGTATTGTATCTGCACTTGGAGAGTTCCATAGCCAAGAGGCCATCCTCCTTTAAAAGGGAATTTTTTGAAGTAAAGATCATTTAAAGGATTCAGAATTCTCCTATGTGAGCACTGCTAATATTAATAACCCCTGACAGTTTTTATTTATTGCTAACTCCTAAAGTCTGTTACTGAATTAATTTACTTTTTGCAAAATAAAATGTAACTAGAATTAGTTGCTTCATGAGAGGTAGCAGTTATAGAGGAATTACTTGGAGAAGTTAATGGAAACAGTGTCTAGGTATAACTATTGCTACTGTAAGTCATGCTTTTATGTTTTGAAATAAGCTGTAGAATAGCTACTCTGATTGTCCTGAGCATCAATAAATACTCTTGAATTGTTGATTTTGAAAGCCCATTTGGTATTAATAAGGCATTTTATATTGCTAAAAGCAGATTTTTGTGTCTTTGATTTGTTGCAAAAATGGCATGAATACTATATTATTTTATAGAGTTTTGTTTTATTTTATTGGTGCCTTATATACCAGGATGTTAACATAAGGAAGCCACTGCTGTTGAAAGAGAAGGTACTGTTTACCATTACTGCAGGGGGACACATACGTTCAAGTGCACTTAGTGCTGTTAGGTTCTTGAGTTTTTTGTTTCCAGGGTTCTTTATTTTTGTGGGGTTTTTTTTTTGTTGTTGTTTGTTTGTTTGTTTCTATGTGTTTTCCAGAGCAGAGATCTCTCCTGAAATTGTATGGCAGCCTGCAGCTCGGTTAAAGCTAGTGAGTGTTTTGCAGTTAGAAACATTATAGGCTGGACTTGATGATCCTGGGGGTCTTTTCCAGCCTTGGTGATTCTGTGATTCTGTGATTACATAATCTTGGAAGCAAAGCTTAGTAATTTTCCTGCACCATACTTTTTTTTTTCCTGTGTAATTAACTGTTTTAAAATTACTGTTCAAACTGAAAATACTTAGGTGAAAGCTGAGAACAAAGTAAATATCTCTGAAGCTTTTTTTTTTGATGGGAATTTTATTTAAGGTGAAATATCATTTAAAAGTATTTTGGAGAACTATGGATTACAAATTAAATATATTTGATCATGCTGGTGTTTTTGGCTCTACTTTTGATGAAAATATCTTAATTACATCTAAGTTCATTTTAGCATCATTATTGGTAGTTGCACTAGCTGTTAAAAGGTAGAGACTACATTATCAGAGAGGATTTTTATATGCCTGACAATAGCTTCTTATAAATCAAAGGTCATTGACTTTGAAAGCTTGTGAATCTATTTAATTCTTGTAATCAAATGAATGCTATCCAAGGCCAAAGTAATTTAACACAACCATTCTGGATTACATAAAATGTGTTCTTGTTAATAAATTACATTATGGTTTTTAAGACCTTGTATGCAGTTCCTACTCTTTTGTATATTTGATACCTGCAGTTTTTCTTAATTGTTATTAGTGATTTGTTACAGTGGTTAACAAGAAATACACAGATTTAAGTTGCAATAGTTTTCCTAGTGTCATATGATATAGCTTCACAGGACTTTTGGACATATGCAGATACTTTCCTACTTTGTTTTAGTTATGACGCAAAGTTGATACAGAGAAGCATGAAAGCTTGGGCAAATTTTCATTGCTTTTTCTAGATGTTGCTGGAGTTCTGTGGTACTTACGTACAGCACAATTTTATTACTTGGGAATGCATGTTGAAATTACCATGTGCACTATTTTGCTCGAGGCTGGTTGGCACTTCCACAAAGGTAGTGCACTGCCAGTAGGCTGTTTCCTTGTCAACTGCATTTACAGCTGAATAGCAATATTACATGACTTCTTTAAACAAGTGTTTTGGCAGAGAGGAAATAGCAGATTCCATGCAAACAAGCATAACTTCCTCTGCTTAACCACACTTTAGCTACTCAAAAGAATTGTACTAGTTTCAGCTGGGAAAGAATGAGAAGTGGGGGGTGTGAAATGGAATTTCATGTGGAGAAAAAAAAAATCAGTGTTTTTTTCTTGTTTAAGTATTCCTTGTTTAGTATGTTTGACTACATAAGTGTTATCAATGTATTTCCCTTGTTTGTGCTGCAAACCTGAGTTTCAGTAGAACATGCAGTTGTCATACTTGACTTGAGGCTCAAAGGTCAAGACATTTGCCAGCCCAGGAGGTCTGTTGGAATGTCTCACATATTCGATGTCAGAGTCCTTTTGTGTTTGGCTAATGATGAAAAGTGAAACTTTTGAGTTTTCATCAAAGGAGGAGTGTTTTCATGTAGTTTTAAAGGAGAAAAAAGTACAGATATCCTCAAGGTTGCTCTAAAACCTGGTGATACTGCCACTAGAAAGAGCAAGGAATTTGCTGGTAAGTCAAAAATCTCTAAAACCTCCACAACTTAACCCATCCACCAGAGCTAAAAGCATATTGATAGCAGTTGTCTGCAGGGGTAATGTGGCTAACAGTGTTTGCATCTGCCTTCGATTGCTCTGCTGGGATGAGCAATTATGAAGTTATAGAGGAGCTAATTAAAGAGGACTTCAGTATATGTCTAGAGCAAGACTCAGTCTCCTACACTGGAGCTGCAGTGATATGTTTTAACAACTGTATTCTTGTGTACACCACTGACTGCAACATGTGTGCTGTCCTGTCATGATAAAGTATTTGTCCTACCAGTGTCTGAATTTAATTCAAACCATCAACTACTTGTTCAGTCTCTTCTCTTCATGCAATGTCTTTCTTTATTATTTCTGTTTGTTTCTAAATTTCTCTCCTTTTATATATATATATTTATATATGTATGTTCCATTTTATGTATATATAAATGTAAACAATGGAATCATAAAGACTGGCACTGTTTTGCTGTAGTAACTGTGGGTTTTCTTTTTGATAAAAATTGGTAACATGCTTTTGAAATACATTCTGTGTTTGCTGATCTAGGCACGATCACAAATTTGTCATGTAGAAGAGTTTTTTTTCTGATGGAAGATACTTTAAGCTCCGACGTTTTTACTTGATCCTAATTTACCTACTGCTGATATTTGCCTTTATTAAGAAGTGGATTAGCTTTGTCGTAAAGCTAATCTTAAACCTTAAGACTGGCTGTTTTTTGAGGTCCTTTCTCTAGGACCATCCTTACCAAAATTTTTCCGTATATTCATGCAATCATATAATCACTTATTGCTGTGAGGCTATAATTTTTATGATCATTTTAAGCCAATTCAGGTGTGGGCTGCCCATTATAGAGACAGCCTATCCTTGACTAGGAGTTCCTGACCTTTCTGTTAAGCAAACTACAATTTTTGTGGCCTCACACTGAATTGAATAAAGAATGTTCTGATGTACTGAAAAGTTAATCTGACAGAAAGCTGCTAGACGTGAGCTGGAGAAGTTGTAGGAGCGTGTAGATGTACATGGGAAGTGAGCTGAGTGGAGTTACTGCCTTTGGCCACCACCATGCAATGAACTTTGTAGGCCAGCTGTAAAATTGTGACTTGAGTTTCATGAAATTTTGCTCTTTGCAAAGTCAGCCTTGCTGACAGGTTGATATGCTTCAGATAAATCCTTGAATCATAGAATGGCTTGAGTTGGAAGGGAACCTGAAAGATCATCTAGTTCTAACCTCGCTATCATGGGCAGGGATGCCACCCACTAGACCACATTGCCCAGGGCCCCATTCACTCTGGCCTTGAACAATTCCAAGGATGGGATAGCCACAGCTTCTTCAGGTAATCTGTTCCAGTGCCTTTCCACCCTCTGAGTAAAGAATTTCTTCTTAACATCTAATCTAAATCTTCCCTTTTTCAGTTTAAAGCCATTCCCTGTTGTCCTATCACTATGTACCTGCATAAAAAGTCTCTCTGTTTTTTATAAGCTCCATTTAAGTGTTGGAGGGCCACAATAAGGTCTACCTGGAGCCTTTTCTTCCCCAGGACAAACAAACCCAGCTCTCTCAGGCTGTCTGCATAGGGGAGATTCTCCAGCCATCTTACCATCTTTGTGGCCTCCTCTGGACCCACTCTAAAACATCCACATCTTTCCTGTGCTGAGGACTTCAGAGCTGGTTGCAGTACTCCAGATGAGGACTCACCAGAGCAGAGCAGAGTGCCAGAATCCCCTCCCTCAGCCTGCTGGTTGCACCTCTTCTGTTACAGCCAAGGATAAGGTTGGCTTTATGGGCTGCAAGTGCACATTGCTGACTCATGCCCAGCTTTTTGTCCACCAGAACCCTCAAGTCCTTCTAGGCAGGGCAGGTCTCAATGAGGTATTCTCCCAGCCTGTATTCCTGTCTGGCATTACCTCAATGCAGGTGCAGGACCTTGCACTTGGACTTGTTTAACCACATATAGTTCACATGGGCTGACTTGTAGACTTCCCCCTTGATGACATCCCTTCCTTCTGTTTTGTCTGTTGCACCACTCAAATCACCCTCAAAGCAACTCCTTTCAAGTAGTTACAAAAATTATTTAAAGGAGGCTTTACAGTAACAAAACCCAAACCAGACCATGATTTTTACACTATATCTGCGATGATGGGTTCTGGGTACTTGTTATAGAATATCTCAAGCATTTGGCTTTGAAGAGTACCCTGTGAAGCCAGAAATTACTGACTGATGATGCTGGTAGCTCTCTTCCAAGCTCTCCCCTCCCTGCCCAAGCTCTTCTTTCATGCTTATCAAGCAGCTGCAATAATTCAGTCATTCACGTTGCTGTGGTATGGAAGAAGCTGGTGGTAGATGTGTTTTTCAGCACTTCACAGTATTGGACTTTGTTTCTTTATGGTGAGGTTTGCTGGAAGTGAACATGTGGGCATCACATGTTCTACAGTGAGTTAAAGGAAGCCAATTTGAATTGCTTCCATTTGCCTTAAGTCCAATCATGGTATTTATTTTTCCATGGCACTTACCCAGATTATCCATTCCTCCTGCTTAGCCTGTGCCATTTCCACCCTGCACTAATCTGTTTGTAATAACCTTTTATTCCTGGTGTATCTTATAACAATGTGCCATTTACCTGCTGTTTTTTTTTGTTGTGGTGGTTTTTTTGTTTGTTTGTTTGTTTTTATTCTCAGCATATTGCATTAAAACCAGAGATTGAAGTGAGAATTATTGCTTTTTAAAGCTGTAAAAACCAAGCAAGGTGTCATGTTGAGCAAGGCTGTCTGACTGAGACCAGTTTTTCAGTCCTTGAGAAAATAGTTTCCTCTATGCCTTTTGTGCCAGAAGTTGAGGAGAGGGGGAAAAAAAAACAACAAAACACTTCTGGCAATGTCAGATGTCTTTCTGTAGAGTCACTTATTTCTTCTCTGCAACAGATGGAATTGTCTCATCATTTTCTCCTATTTTCTTTGAGAGTTCACCTATCTTATCTTGGTATTACTGCTTTTAATTTAGAGTAGTGCTTTTGCTTATCTTTACAGTTTGAGTTAGCTTCTAAAAGTCCTTTTCCTTTTAAGAACTTTCTATGAGACACTTGTTAATTTGTAACTTGAGATCTTGCCTGCTGTTTCTAGATAGAGTGAACTAATATTTAAAGAGATTTAAAATAGGGATTTTGGATTGCACATTACAGTTTATTTTACTACCTCTTCAGAATCTTGCGGAAGAATGCCGGTGAGGTGTGATATGATTCTCAGTGTGAGTCCTCAGGGAGCTCAGCATTCTTCAATATTTCTGTTGTGCGTTCTGACTTAATGATAGCTCCCTTACAATTAAACACCCTGTGTGCTTTTAGGTGACTTAATGTATTAATATTATTTTAAAACAGTTAAATCTTAAGTCTTGACAAGCAGTTCTAACACAAGCAGTTCTTTGGATGATAGGAATTCATATAGGTAACAAAAAACATTGTTTCCCTTTCCATTGGATCTTCCATTGTGTCTTATCTTGCCTTTGTGTAAGAAAAAACACACTAAAATCCCATCCTAAGAAATCAGATTTTTTTTTTAAGAAAGGCAAGATAAGACACAATAGAAGCTCCACTATACAATGTCACTCTAAATTAGTAAGTAATAAGTGATTATATATGTATATCATATATATGTATAGTATGTTTACAGTGGGGACCTATGACACTGATGTGATGTGGTTGAGGCAGTAAACTGGAACTGGAGAAGCACATGGCTTGCTGCAGGCTTCCCAAAGAGCTGTTGGAAGATCTTCAGACCTCTCTAAGCTTTAAATGGAGATTTTGCATTTGCTTTAAACTGACCTAAATTCAGGTGATGGCTGCAAAGGGATGGTATTCCTACTTTTTTCCATGCATTTTCATCACCTATTTCTGTTAAAACAAGTGTTTAGATGGCCACAGGGTGAGCTGGATCAAAAAATTGGTCTGTCTGAAAATCAGCCAAGTAACAAGAAGTAGTTTTCACTCATATTGTTACCATGGTGCTTGGACTAGGTGGGGACAACAATAGGTGGCTGGAACTGGTAGGAGTCTGTCATCCCTTTTTTGGAGATCAGCCAAGTTGGTCTGAGGTTGGCTTAACATGACTGCAAAAATCTCGGCTGTTTTTGGTGACTTTTATTGTGATTAAAACTTCATAATTTTTTAAGGATACTTCTGTATATGTAAGTACACAGTTATACTTGAGATCAGGTGCAGTGCTGACACGCTGGTTTTGCTGCTCTGGATTTTGTTTACCTTTTGAATGCAAAGAGAGTCGGAGGAAAAAGAGAGATTACTCTTACTTTTTGTGATAGACTAGTCAGTGTCTGCAGACTGTGGAGTTTCTGGGGAGATGGCACTTTTAAATGCCTGTTGCAAGGGATAAACTGACTTTCTTACATGCTGTCTTACCCATGTTTTTGGGCTTTTTCTTGTTGGGCGTGTCAATAAAATGAGACAGGGTTCTTAGACCTTTGATGGGTAAGTGTCCTGTCACAAAGCCTTCCTACTTCTCCACTTCATCTGTTCTTCCATTTTTAAATACTATTGCCATGATACAGGATACAGCTGAAGTTCATGGGGTAACCTTCCAGTGGCTTTCAGTTTGCATGCAGCTGGAGGCAAGTGTTACTTGATAATGTGTTTGTGTCAATGGTACTATTTACAGCCAGAACTTCATGTAGGTGTTACAACTTGATTTAAGAAAACATGAGCACAATTGAAAACATGAGCACAGATTGTACTTGTCTAACAGAAAATAAAGTATGTTCTCTGGATAGATTGGGGGGAAAAGGAAAAAAAAAATCAGTGTCAAAGAAGTTACTTGAAGAATGATCAACATTTCCCTGAACAGATTCTGGGGTGGTAGGTTATTGCTGAGGTGCCAGCCAGTTCCTAACACCCTGTTCTTGACTTGACTCCTTTCAACAAGGCTTCTGGAATTGAGAAGAGAAATGTTGGGCAAATTAGTTGTATACATTTGAACTTGAGCATCTGTGCATATTCCATTTTTTGTGAGCAATTACCAGATATGCATCCCTAAATGAGATGGTTGCATAGACTTTGCTAGAACCTTAATATCTAGATACAAGATCTACTGATTGCTGGGAGGGTTGCTTTTTCTGTGAGTTGAGATGCCACTTGTAATTGTAATGAGTTGGACTTGGTTGCCTTTTTTGTCAGCATTCTTGAGTAAGTGTGTAAAAACAAGTTTTCTTTGCTATGCTGTATGTAACTTAACTTGAGGAAATAGATTTATACATTTTTCTGGTATTCAGTTAAGGCAACTTAACTATTGCAGCAATGTCATTTTTGTTAGGTGAAAAGAGCCACTTTTTCGGTATTTATGAACTCACTGTAGAGGAGACAGTGGGGAATATTCTGATGAGTGAGTAGGTCAACCCAGACAAGTGCCTCCAGGGTTTAGTCTAGTTTCTTGTTATATAGAAATAGGATTTCTTCTAATTTTTCACTATGCCTAGTATGGAATTTTAATAACAGTTCCTATATACCAAGCACAGCTTATCCAAAAAAGATAAACAGAGTAAAAGAAATGCTATGTGAGTTGTCCTCAGACACTGAAGACAAGTTTAGAGGTGTCTGGATGCAAAACATAAGAAATAAAGCCTGTGATATTTTTCTTATTTTCTTAAACTGCAATCAGTAATTCATGGCTTTACTTATACCAGATCCAGTTACATGTATTGAGCCTGCTAGAGAGTGATGTGCTGGAATGACACCATCCAGTTTCCAAGACTTGACAGCTTGCTGTGCAAAGGGATAGTATGCTTAACATCAACCCATTTCACGTGGAAAGGAGAGGTTTTTGTAATGCTGTTGTAAAAGCAAGAGAGGAAAAACACCATTTGTTCTCTGGCAAAACTTACAGATGATAACAATTTTCTTCCTAGTGTACTCCAAGGAAATTTTGAAGATGTTTTTGCCACATTGCTTTATCAAGAGCCTGTACTCCCTTCTTCCCATAGAAAAAGTTGACAGATCTGAGTTATGAGACTCTTGAAAGTACAAACCACGTAGAAGACTGGATACATACAGTAGTTCAGTTCTCTTTCCCTAGAGATTGGCAAAGGGTGCAGAACAGGGTGGATAATGTAATTTCATTTAATCAAGATACTACCTTGTCAGTATCTGGTTCTTCATAGAGAGGAAAAGTGACATAGAGCAGAATGTTAAGGAAGCAGAAGAGAGTGAAGGATGGGGGATAATGATAAACAGAGTTGGGTTGAGCTCAGCTTTGGAAAACCAGAAGATGCTGCTGAGGTGAGATGGTGTTATGGTTTGAGTAAAATAGTGAGACTTGTGGATTGGAAAAGGCAGAGTGGCTTCAACTACTTTTAATAGAGAGCAGCAACAGCAGACATATATATACAAATATAGACAAAGAGCCAGCACCAAGATTAACCCTCCCGCTCTCCCTCCCGATCACAATATTACCAGAGCACGACTGCAAGGGAAAGCGAAAGAGGAAGCAGAGGGATCTGCCTCCTGAATTTATACTGAGCATGACGTGTATGAAATGGAATACTCAGTTGGTCNCTCCCTCTGCTGTCGGCACAGTTATGGCACCAGGGGCCACAGGAGACCACAAGGGATTTTCAGACTAATCCAAACATTGTAGGCTTAGGCTATTAGAAGTTGCTAATGTTTTTGAAAACATCCTGCCAGCTTTCA
The DNA here is from genome assembly GCA_013396975.1 of Bucco capensis. NCBI lineage: Eukaryota > Metazoa > Chordata > Aves > Piciformes > Bucconidae > Bucco > Bucco capensis. The sequence goes on along the minus strand of VWZO01001852.1, from coordinate 66,991 downwards.
GATAAAAGCACTCACTTTTAAAGGAACCTTGGCTGGAAGCAATACTGCCTTAACAGAATCAATTCTGCTCTAGCTGAAACCAGGACAGATGGGGAAAGCTATGTGAAGTCTGGAAGAAGAGTTCATTAATAGAGGGAATCAGTGCTTTATAAAGGTTCATGTTCACTCTGTTTGTCTAATCAGCACAGAATGATATGACTTAGCATTGATACACATACTATAAAAACATTAGATTAGTTGAGGTGTGTATGAGGATTAAAGTGTGGAGGATGACATGGCCCTACTCCCATCCACATAAAAGCTTTTCAAAAGTCTGTAATTTGATGTATGTAATTGTCTTCCTGTAGATATTGCTTTTTTTATCTGCTTTTGTTTTTTCTTGTACTTCTGTTATCTCTCTAACTTATTTTTCCCTTCAGTGAAGAGATGACTTGAAAGTTCACCTAAGTAAAATTATTGCAATGTAAATAAATTTCGGTTAAAAGTATCTGTGGTTGTAGAATCTAGCATAGATGTTTCACCATGGTTAGAGAATGCATCTTCATTTTGTCATATCACTAGAATTTTGGAGGGTAAATAATATATTTATTACTGTTAAAAGTGTAAATTCTTTAACTTTTTAATGATGCTGGCTTTGGTTGCATATATGTGCAAAAGGGAAATGTTAATCTGTCATGTGTGATAAGGTAGCAGAAATGGAGAATATTCAAAATTTGCACTGGAACTGGAGTTTTATTTGAATTAAATCAAAAACATTTATTTCATGCTTCTAAATGAGGATTTAATTAAAATTAAATTAGTTCATCTTTTTAGACTTACTCCTGAATAGGAAATTTGAAACATACTTCAGTTGATGGTTGGTTTTTTTCTGACTTTGATTAATCACTTTCAAAGTAAGTGGAGGATCAGTACAGTAATTTTGTAATTACACTCAAGTGAGTTAACTTGAAACTTTAACTAAAATAACTGTAAAGGAACCTTGATCTTTGTTAATTTCATGTAATGCTGTGTATCTTTTGTGGATGATTCAGATTCTTGGAAGTGCTAATCTGAAAAAAGTACTATGCCATGATGATACCTGTTGATTTGCAAGATACTTAGCAGGGAAATGTTGGACCTGGGAATATTATTTTTCAAAGATGTTGGAACTTAAACAGAGGCTGAATGAAGCCGTGAAATTGATGGCAAGATTCTGGAAGACTTGAGTGAGCACTGTATTGAACCCTACATGTGAAAGCATTGGTAAAGATTGTGATAGAACTGCTAATGTCAGTGAAGCCAGGAATGGATTTAACAAACGTAGTGCAGCATAGGTTGTTTTTCTCTGCTGAACAAACCCCCACCAAAAAGCTCATTTGGAAGTTTTGCATCACTATAGCTCTCCTCATTTGTGATGTTAGTAAAACTGTAAACATAGATCAAAGTGCAACCAAAACTTCTTGTGAATTACAGATCTCGAGAGCATTTTATTGGAAATAGGCAGTTGGTAGTAAATCATCGATATGCACTATAACTAGAATCACAATTTTAGTGTTACAAGACTCTTTTTATTAATTAACTTCACAGATTCTGATTTGAAAAAGCCTTTCTATTGTACACACCATTGTATGTTGAATAAATTCAATTTCTTTTTAACTTCCACTATGGACTTGGAAAGTTATTCAGCCAGGTGTTTATGCACACACTCATGCTAACTCCTTTTAACTAAAGACTCTACAACACTCTGCAGGCTATTGTAAAACATACCACAGATTTAAAAACTTTCATGTGAAGAACTATATATATATATATAATATATTCTATATATATTCTAATATATATATATTCTAGTATATATAGATTAGAAAGAAGTTCCTCCCCACGAGGATGGTGGAACACTGGCACAGGTTGCCCAGGGAGGTGGTTGAGTTCCCATCCCTGGAGGCATTCAGGGCATTCAGGGCTCTGGGCAAGCTGCTCTAGTTGGGGATGTCCCTGNNTTTTTTTAGGTGAGACACAGCATGTGGAGAGCTGGAGCCACGCTTTAGTCCTAAGGTTCATCTGCCAGGGCCTAGCAAGCTTGGACACTGGCAGCCAAGTCCTTAGGACAGAGGTTTAACCTCTTAGCTGGAAGGCCTCACAGGGCTAAACGAGCTCCATCTGCCCGGGTTTGGAATCAGAGTTGTCCTTCTCCTAGGATGACTGCCAGAAGGCTAATGAGCTCATCCTACCCATCCAAGGATTCTAGGCACATGGGTATCACTCCCCACCCTTTCCCGTGGGCAATGAGTTTAATGCTCCCTCTGCTGTGGGCACAGTTATGGCACCAGGGGCCACAGGAGACCACAAGGGATTTTCAGACTGTGCCTGAAAGAGACTTGACTAGTACATTGCCAAATTCTTAACATGTTATTATACTTCTAAAAGCAAAAGTGTATTTACTTGTGTTTTAGTTAAAGGTATATTTAGCTGATTTTTAATCACATGGGAGAAAGCTGCAAACCAACTTTGGGGAATTTGTTAAGCTTATATTGCTACTTACTGTAAGATTTTTTTTAAACACAACGTTTATGCAAGTTGTTTAATTTGAAAAAAATCTAAAAAATGCATAGGTTGAAAGGAAGGTAAAAATTGAAATTAAGACTGCATGTACCCTATTTCTGTATCGGTATTATATTGCCTTAAATTGTATGCCAAGTCATTTTTAAAGAAGATGATGCATATTTAATGGACGAAATTTATTTATTTAAAATGAAGGATTGCCAATCAGTCTAAATTTGTTTCAGTTAAAACTTGATGGTCTAAAGACAATTTATAATCCTTTTCTTGTTATAAAGTATCATCAAATTTGTAGTAGTATCGGTTAAAAAGTTTATGGAAACTTTGTTTTAAGGTGGTTTAAAATAGAACTGAATCTTTAATTTGTATTTGATGGCACCTGTTTTCATTTTGTTTCCCTGGCAACACCAGTGGTATCAAAAATTGCCCGTAGACCACCCTGGGTTTTGAGAAGAATGAAACCAGCCTGGCTTTTTCATTGCAGCCTTCTATTTTCCTGGCTAAATACTGAAACAGAGCTGTAGCACACAGGCAGTAGTAGTTTGTGAGGTGACTTGAGTGATTTCAGTATGCAATTTGTGATTTTTTTTAATTGGAATTTTCAATATTAATGCCAGTTTGTGGTGTTATATTATTTAACAAAAAATGCACTGAGAGACTGTATAGGAAATGCTTTTGAAATCCATGGCAGAAAAAGGTGTGTTTGAAAGCTATGTTTTCTACCTGCAGTGGAGTGAGAGTTGATGGTATTTAGATAGTGTGGTATGTTTCTAAAGCTGTGGATCCAAATTTTTTTCCAGATGTAAGTTCTCATTATTGGCAGGTATGTTTGTTTTTTTATTTTATGCATGTGTTGAAATAGTCATCTGTTTCAACTGGGATATTCCTTAAGAAATTTCATAATCATGAACTCTGACCTTGGGACAAGAGGGCACATCTACACTGGGCAGGTGCATGCAGAAACAAGTGAGCTTTGCTCATGCTGTCCTCCTTTGACTTTGAGAGTCATAGAATCACAGGAAGATTAGAGCTGGAAGGGACCTTTTAGAGGTCAACTACCCTACTGCAAGCAGGGATATCTATAACTACATCAGGTTGCTCAGAGCCATGTCCAACCTGAACCTGAAGGTTTCCAGGGGTGAGACATCCACTGCCTCTCTGGGTAACCTGTTCCAGTGCCTCACCACCCTTATTGTGAAAAATTTCTTCCTCACATCCAGTCTAAATCTCTCCTCCTCTAGTTTANAGACTCATCTTTCTTACAGGCTCCCTTTAAGTAGTGATAAGCTGCAATAAGGTCTCCATGGAGCCTTCTCTTTCCAGGCTGAACAACCCCAACTCTCTCAGCCTTTCCTCATAGGAGAGGTGTTTGATATTTTGTTGACATTTTCTCTAGAGCAGCTGTGCGTGTGCTTTGAAATGTTACTCCATCTTGCCTTTTCTTTGTTTCTTTGAATAATGTAACTGATTTGTGCACTGTGGTTAACATTTGATTTTTGGGGGGTGAAAATGAGCATGTGTAAGTTGCTAACTTTTCAAACTAAAAGAGAAGCTTTAATGAATGCAGTGCTGCTAAACAGATTAGTGAATTGTATAGAGAAATCAGTACAAAGTTTCTTGAAAGTTGATCGTTCTTGCATTCATGGGAATTGTCACTTGTAAGTGGTGACTCTGGAGTCAACTGAATGCAACACCACTTTCTTGGTCTGAGAACATGTGGAGTATGAAGTAGCTAGCAGGTTTCTTGCTGGACCAGAAATACTACAGTAAGCTGACGATGCTAGAGAAAGGTGACCCTGATTGAGCAGTAGGATGGGCTAAAAGCCAATGAGCATGTCTGTCTGTCTGGGTGTTGAAAAGTTGATGGATGCTCAGATAGTGCTCTCAGAGGCCAGTACGTGACTTGGCTCCAGCTCAGAAGCAGTACATGGCACTAATGTGTGTCTATAACCAAAGTAACATAGCTGGCCTCTGAGTTCCTTTACATGCTTATCTCACTCCATGTAAAGAAATCCTGCTGTTTTGGGCTGTAGTTCATAGCCTTTATTTACTACTGGATTCATTCATAGAGCCTGGACTGAGTGTGGCCACAGAAGTGTATTTCTTCAAGTGGCTAAGGCATATACTAGAGTGTTTATGCTGCTGACTTTATGCCAGTTGAGGGTAGACTAAAACTTGGTTCAGCATAAAGTTAGCTGGTACCTATTTAATTGCTTTTTAAAATGAGCATAGGGGAGGAGAGTGTGTGCTTCAATAGCAATGAGTATGTGGTAGAACACCAGTGTGGGACAACTGGCCAATGGTCCTGGACAAACTTAATGAATGGTAAAGACTGATGTTGCAATTACTTGACTCCATCCATCTTAGCTATACCAGAAAGACACTGTCACCTCAATTGAAACTTTTGTCATCTGGAGTTCTTCTGAAGAGTTCTACAAAATGTCTGTAACTCAAGACAAAAATTCTGAGGGGGAGGGGAAAGCTTTTATGAAAATACTTGAGAAAATAAAAAACTTTAAACACTTTTGCTACCTTTTTCTCTCAATTCAACAAAAGTGTAAATCAACTGAGCTTGCTGCCATGGAAGGAAACGCCTCTAAGGTGTGCCAGCATTTATGCACCTAGTAGTGTTTTGTGATTCCCTGTGCTTGTATTACCTGACAAACTTGTCTGGTATTGCCACTGAGATGATTCAAATTTTTGATTTGATAGAGAGCTTGAAGGTTTTCTGTTTGTTTGTTTGACTGTGGGGTTTGTTTTTGAGATGGGGGTAATCTTTCTACCAAAATAATGAGTTCAGTTCATTCAGTGCTGACAGAGAAACACTGGAGGAGTTAGAAGCATGTGATGGGAATCATAGAATCATAGAATGGTTAGGGTTGGAAGGGACCTCTGGAGGTCATCTAGTCCAGCCCCCCTGCAGTGGGCAGGGACATCCCCAACTAGAGCAGCTTGCCCAGAGCCCTGGCAAGCCTCACCTGCAATGCCTCCAGGGATGGGAACTCAACCACCTCCATGGGCAACCTGGTCCAATGTTCCACCACCCTCGTGGGGAGGAACTTCTTTCTAATATCCAGTTTAAATCTACTCTTCTCCAATTTAAAACCATTGCCCCTTGTCCTTTCACTCCAGGCCTTTGCAAACAGGCCCTCTCCAGTCTTCTTGGAAGTTTGTTCTTGACCCCTTAGTATGTTCTGTTCTTCTTACAGGTGAAGTCAGTGGGTGTAATGTGTGTTTTCATAAGCCAGTAAGGGCCACGTGTGTCCTCCAGGTATTGTTTCATGGAGTGAGTGTGTTTTCCCACTGGTACTTAAGAGTCTGCTTAGGATGTTACCTGGCTTACTTACCTATATTCAGAAAATAAAACCATGATTGGCTCAGCTTTCTTTCAGACCTGAAGGGAACTTACTTTCCATAAAATTAGCCTTTATTGTTAAGAGGAGGTCTACTGTGAATGTCATAATTATGTTTGTAATACAGTTAACGTGTAACAGTTATCAGAAGATACGTGGTGACTAGATGGAGACTACCAACCCTGGCAGTGACATAGGAACTCCCCCCTCCCCCATTATGGCATTATTTTGATCAAAAGGCTCTTCAAGTGCATGTTATTAAAATAAGCAATTTCACACTCCAGAATTAGAGCAGTTGACGAAGTCTTCACCTTTTTTGATCTTCTTTCACAATTATGGTTTTATAAATAGTCTTGGAGAGTGACTTTAAAGGCAGTAAACTGCATTACTAGGTGCCAAGACAGCAAATCTGGAGCTAAAGTCAACAACTGGAAATACCTTCCCCACTATTTAAGTTGGAGACTTGCTACCAAGGGTCAACTGCTGTAGTAGACTCACAAGGAAGAGGACTTCTGCATTATCCCCTTCAGTGGGTTTTTTAACAGATTGAAAAATCTTATCATTTCATGATCACTATGCCCAAGGTAGGCTTTAATAAAAAACTTCTAGTAAAAACTTATTTGTAAACATTCAGAGAATTTTAGCATTAAATTTGTAAGACTACTACTAGACTTTTGATGATAAAATGGTAGCTTTTGGGTGCTGTTGAGACTTAGGACTTTATTAATAAAGATTATAATCTGCAAGAGAAAGTTCTTCTACATAGTAAAATGTTATGTTTCTAATGCTTTTACATTTCAACTGGTGATGGTTTAAATTATGACACCCAGTCCTGTACCTTAGGGCTTGTGATTCTGTAACTTTTTTCAGATGCATCAATGAAGCATTGCCTAATGTATTACGAAATTGAAAGAAAAGGTGTTCAGTAATTCTAAGTTGTGCTGCTAACATCTGTTTCTGGTAAAATATTGGTAACATGCTAAGAATTTGAAAGAATTGTGTGATTACAATTACCATTCCAGTGATAGACAACCAAAGACAGCTTTCCCTTCCTTGAGGGAGTCATATGTATGGGGTGTTAAGTCCAAATGGCAGAGAAATCTAATGCTGTGAGGGGAATGGGAAGGTAAGGTGTTTTCCTCGGATACTGTTCTTGATGGAAAGTCTAGCAAATTTATGAATTGTTTTGCATTTTCACTTCTTCAGTTTATCATTAAGTTTATTTATGGTTTAATTCAGTAAATTGGTTGAATATTCTCTACTAAAATGAGGGTGAATATATATAAATATATATAAATATAAAATATAAATATATATATTTGGCTTTTTTGGTTTTGACCAGTTTTTATTAATACCTAGAACAGTGGTTCTCAAAGATTTTGTGCCTTTTGTCAGATGTGGGATATGTTCTGGAAGTGAAGAGTGGTGGATGGCCCTATTTTGAGCCAGAGTAATGGTTGGCTGTGATGCCTGAAGATTCAGTATGTTTTGTAGATGGTTAGAACTTTTAGGACTATGTAAACTTCCTGGACTGTTTGCATAATAGAAGCCACTGGGTACATTCTCAGAGCACTATCTTGGACTGTCTCAGTCCTCAGCAAGGGCATGATGCTGTGAGAGGTGCCTACCACCAGCTTGAAGACCAAACGCAGGAAGAGAGCCAAGGACCCCTTGGACTCTCTCCAAGGGGCAGATCAGAAGACCACTGGGGTTGGGGTATGGGAGAAATCTGTGCCCAGGGTTGGCTATAGATATCCTATATGTTAATTGCTTGAAGGGTGTAAAAAAGGGGTATCCCCTTAGATTGGTGTGCATACATGTACAAGATCTCAAAGGTGTGGAATTCCAGTTAAAGGTAACTTTATCTTTCTCCGTTAACTTCGTGCCAAGTACCTATTTTCCAGAATTTTAGGCATCAGCTGTTCCACCACTGTAAGTTAAGGCCAAACTTTGATGCTTAGTCGGTGTTATTAGGGTCAGGCAAGATCTGCACAGAATTGTTGTCTTTTTTTACTGATTTCTACAAGAATTTTTCTCTCTTCCACCTCCTCTATTACACCAGGTGCTTTGGCTAGGCATAGGGGAGCTCTTCAACAGGCAGGAGAGAAAAGGTAAGTAAAGGCAGAGGGCTGAAGCTTGGCAAAGTTTCATTGAGAGTCTGCCATTCGGTTTCACACAGCTACTCTTTTCCCATGTGTATTGGGTTTGGCTGAGATGGAGTTAGTGTCCCCATAGCAGTTTTCAGAAGCACTGTGCCTTGGGTTGAAGATAACCTGTGATGTTGTGACTGCTGCAAGACTGGCACAGCACCAAGGCGATGCGGTGGACAAGATCAGGAGGGGACACAACTGAGACAGCTGACCCAAACTGACCAAAGGGCTATTCTATACCATATGACATCAGCTCAGGGATAAAAGAGAGAAGGAGGGGGATATCTGTGGGAAGACGACGTCTGCCCGCCGAACAACCATTACGTGTTCCGGAGCCCTGCTTCCTGGGAGAGGGCCAGACATCGCCTGTTATGGGAAGTAGAGATTAAAGCTCAGTCTTGCTTTGCTTTGTTTCACGTGTGTGGCCTTGCCTTTCTTTATTTGCTTATTAAATTGCCTTTACTGAAACCCATGGGCTGCTTTCATTTTGTTCTCTTCCCTCTTGTTGTGCCGTGGGAGGTGTAGGGGGAGGACGTGATAGAGAACCTTGGTGGGTACCTGGTGCTAGGCCAAGGTCGACCCACCACACCATGTCTGTGAAAATTGGGGGAGGGGGGTTTGTTTGGATTGCATTTTTGGTCTTCCTTTATGTGAAGTTTGCATATTAGAGGAAGGAGGTCATACTGCACCTGACTCATAGTTTGGTATTTATTATGACTTATTTAGCTGAAGTGTATTAGGGGCTTTAGTGAAGATGAGAACCCAGTCACGGTGATCTCTTCACTAAGGGAACCTCTTGCTTTCAGGTTTTTCAGTAGTATTTGTTTCACTTGTGTTTTCTCTGCATGCCAGCTTCATAAGGGAAAATACAGTGGCCATGAGGTCAAGATGTGCATGTGAGTAGCTAACGGGATGTCACAGATATGTTTAAGAACTCACCTTTCCCTAACTGGGCTTGTTGGAGTCCTTGCTTATGCAGTGCCTGGGGTTGTGCCACAGGAAAGGCCCTTTGGGGCCTTTCTTGTGCTGGTTTTGAGTCATTGCTTCAGAACATCACCCTGTGTAGCTCCTTGTAATGAGCCAACGAGAATTATTCAAGGTATCACCATCTGTGCTTCCTGGTCTTGCTGTCTGTTCTAGAGAAACCCTTGCTTTATCACTTCCAGTGCTTTCAGATCTTTCAGATGGAGTGCCATGCCTTCAGGCAGAGCACTCAGCTTTTCTCTACTTGTAGTTTGAGCCAGTAGTCTTTAGCAGCTCTCCAACTCTTGCTGTCTTCTACTTGAGTTGCTCTCACTTCTGATTTGAAATAGATTTGGGTACACTTTGCAGCCTGGTGTTAGGGTAAATGTGTAAGGTTGCAGAGGGAAGGCTATTCCAGAAAAAATTGTAGGTACAGTCAAAGAACTTCTAATGCAGAGTCTTAGGGTGGCCCTGTTGCATATTGCATTGATCTGCATGAATGGGCTGTATGACTGTAACTCACATTCACACTGTGCTAGCTCATAACTAATTGGCAATATCTCTGAGATTCAGGTGGCCTGGTATAGCTTTAGTCTTCATCCTGTTTGTCAAGGGTTAGGGCTGGGCTGACCAGTAATCAAGTGACAGACACTCTTTATTACCCCCCTCTGTCCTCCCCCAAACCCCAGGAAGGATAAGGGAAAGAGACTTGTGGAACGGAAAAGAAAACTAAAACTAATTTAATGAAAAGAATAACAGTAAAATGAAATATAGATATATAAAAACCCAATACTGAATGTAATCTGTCCTTGATGGCAATGACATCACCATCACCACTGCTACTGTGGCAGAAGGACTCAGCAGCAGACAGGAATCAGACTCGTGGGTGGGATCCTGGAACTGGATTCAGAACCTCTTGGGTGGGGATGGAAGGGAGAACAGGCAGAGTGCTTCTCACATGGTAGCTATTGAAGAAGAAAGAAAAAAAAAAAAGGAAGCAACTGACCCTCAGCTTTATACTGAATATGATGTATATGGAATGGAATACCTTCTTGGTCACTTCAGGGTCACCTCAACTGTCTGGTCCTCCCTGAGGTGCAGCCTTTTACTCTGCAGCCCCCATCATGGTACACAAGATTGAGCAGTTACCTTGGTCTGCATACTGATCCGCAGTGGTAAATCTAAAACATTAGGTCTTAGCACTGCTAGAAGTGGGCATTTGTCTGCAAAAACATGCTGTTAGTTTCAGAAAGTGCAGTTACTTAGAGGAGCTTTAGCTGAAAAGTAAAATCACTAAGCAGAATTCATTCTGTTCTAACCCAAACCAGGACAATGACGCTATCATCCACGTTCTCATTAGAAACTTCTGACATAAGGGCTCCTCTGTGGCCTGAGGACATTATATGACCAAAAAGGAGCAATCTCCTGAGAGGGATAACTTTCTCCCAGATGAGGGTCAATCTTCTAAGGAGCACTGGCAAAGGAAAGATGCAAGGACTCAGGGGAAGTTCAGGTCCCTATGAAGCTGTTCACTGGGCTCAGTTTTTATCTTTTCATATAAGTACAGTAGTGTAGTATTACTCAGGAATAGCTTCTGACAGTTTCAGAAAAATAGGGATCTGGGATAGTGTTTCAAGACTTATCCTTTGGGATACAGGACTTCCAAAGGAGATATTTTTGCCTTCGAAATTCACAGGAAATAACAATTCTCCCTTTTCTGTGTTAAGCCTTCTCATAAGGATTTTTATCACTTGTGTTATGTATGGCTAGGCTTCACGAACGAAGCTCCCGGGAGGGCTCCACCCACGCTCCTCCTCAGCGCCTTTTCCAAGCACGCTGATAAAAAGAGGATAGCAGATAGCACCCTCGAGCCTGCACTATGGATTTATTTTAGGTGAGACACAGCATGCGCAGAGCTGGACCCACCCTTTAGTCCTAAGGTTCATCTGCCAGGGCCTAGCAAGCTTGGATGCTGGCAGCCAAGTCCTTAGGATGGAGGTTTTATTAGAGTGTCCTTCTCTTAGCTGGAAGGCCTTACAGGGCTAAACGAGCTCCATCTGCCCAGGTTTGGAATCAGAGTTGTCCTTCTCCTAGGATGACTGCCAGAAGGCTAATGAGCACATCCTACTCATGTCACTTGTGTTAGTTCTTTGTTTATTGCCTTTCACGAGGTGCTGTTTTTGTTCAGTCCTGCTGTATTTGAGTGCTAGGAGCCCTACTCGGGTAGGAAGTGTGCTGGAGCATACTTGTTAAAAAGCTGTCTGTACATGGTCCTGGACACCTGTCTCTACGTGGCACTGCTTGAGCAGGGAAATGGGAAAAGATGACCTGAAGAAATCCCTTCCAGTCTCAACCATTCTGTGACTTTCTGGTATCCATCAGTTGTTCTTTTGAGTCTGTAGTCATTTGTTTCCATCTGTACGTTTTAATAGAATCTTTCTTTTGTTGCAGAGGAATGGAGCAGTTTGATTAGTTTTCACAGAATGTCCTGGCTTGGAAGGGACCCACAAGGCTCATGGAGTCCAACTCCTTTCTATGCACAAGACAACGCCAAAGTCACACCATGTGTCTAAGGGCATTGTCCAGATGCTTCTTGAATTCAGTGAGAGTTGGTGCCTTGACTGCATCCCTGGGGAGCCTGTTCCAATGCTCCACTGCTCTCTGGGTGAAGAACTTTTTCCTAATGTCTAACCTGAAGCTCCCCTGGCACAGCCTCATTCCATTCCCCTGGGTCTTGTCCACCGATCACCAGAGAGAATAGATCAGTACCTGTCCCTCCATCCTCGCTGGTGAGGAAGTTATAAACTGCAATGAGGTCTCCCCTTAGTCTGCTCTTCTCCAGTCTGAACAGACCGAGTGGCTTCAGCCGTTCCTCATATGGCTTCCCCTCCAGACCCTTCACTGTCTTTGTGCCCCTCCTTCTGGAGACTCTCTCACAACTTGATAGCCTTTTTGTATTGTGGTGCCCAAAAGTGCACGCGGCTGCACCAGTGCCGAGCGGGACTATCACCTCTCTTACCTGACCAGCAATGGAGTGCTTGATGCATCCCAGGACCTGGTTGGCCCGTTTGGCTTCCAGGGCACACTGCTGACTCATACTCAGTTTGCCATTGACCAAAACTCCTAAATCTCTCTCTGCAGGGCTGCTTTCCAGCCTCTCATTCCCCAGTTTGTAGGTACATCCAGGGTTGCCCCTTCCCAGGTGTTGAATCAGGAACTTGCCTTTGTTAAACTACATATGGTTTGTGACTGCCCAGTCCTCTAATCTCTTCGTATCTCTCTGCAGATTTTGTGACTCTGTGTGCAGACTTTTATTGCAATTAGGTGATTATTTTCTTACATTGGGAAGCTAACCAGCTGATACCTTCCCCCTCCTGAAATTGCATCCATCCCTCAGCTAAAATTATATATGTCAGGTGTGCTTTATTTTTCTATTTGCTTAAGAATATCTCTTGCCTCTGTTGTCTCTGCTGTAGGGAGCTCTTTAGATACTATTATCTCAAGCTGGGGACCATCATGTTGGATAGAGGACTTTCTGTGAAGCTGCTTGTGTGGAATGAATACATACAATTAGAGCAAGAGAGAGAGGTGAGATCTTCAGCATTTTCAAAGTGTGCCTTTCTCAGACCTGCAAATCCTTCCCTTGGTAGTTCCATACATGTACTGTAAAGTGCTGTGCCATTCAGAGGCTGTTCAAGCGAGATGAGCTCTTTGAGATCCTTTCATTGTGAACTGTGTAGTTTACTCAGAGAATATTGCTAGAAGTGCCTGTTACTGTAGGTACACATAGAAATAACATTCCTTGACAAACAGTTTAAGGAACAAAAATTCATAGTCCATATTACTGGAAAAATTAGTTTAGCAATGTGGTTATTGCAATCACTGAAGAATGCAAACAATATAGCAATGGTTGAAGCAGTGACTAGAAATGCTGATATCATCGCATAAATTGGCCATATCATACCCTTAATTCCTAGCAGATTGTTCCTGGTTTATACAAAAAGACCTCCAGGCAGTATGATGGAAGGAATTTTGAATGCAAAAGTTCTTCAAAACATGGCAGCTCTACACAGGTACACGTGCATGGCCTTTCCTCTCTCCTTCAGCACATATGTTAGTGTTCGTCTAACAGTAATATTACATTTTACTTTAATACTACTGTTGAGAAGTGGAAAACTTGTGAAAAGAGATGCCAAATTCAGGCATGGTTCGAAAGAATACCACTGAGAGATCTGTACTCAGTTACAATAAGTTTAAACTGATGAGGTTTTTTAGTAGCATAGATCTTAATTATTGTTTTATAGCGAGTGATGTTGTCAGAAAAGATTCAGCCCTTCATCACAGCTGAGACATTCACAAAGACGTACTGTTTGTTTGCTTATTGGAGATAATCTTGATGATTTTGCTAGCCCTCTGGAACTAGTTTCTCTGCATTATCAACAAAGGTTATGGTATGGCTAATTGCATGGCAGTTCAGCTTGGTTTAAGAATATAAATGTTATTGCAGAAAAAGTAGAGGAGGCTTAGACTGTTGCTATTATTAGTGCTCACTAAATCTCCAGTACTGTATATTTCTTTTTACTGTAGTAAGTTAAAATGAACAGGCTTGAAAAATGTTATAGTTAGCCAGTGTGGTTATTAGAAATAAAGTGGAAATTACATTGTTCATACTTCTTAGAATATTAAAAAGGCTGGGTTTTAAAATTGAGTGGAGAAAGAGGAAACAACAAAAACTTCTGGTGAGTCTGTTTGTATCCATCACCTCAAGGTGGGAAAGGCATGGCTTTTAAATGAGCACATTTCAATATGAGAAATCTAGAAGGCATGCAGAAAAAAAAATAGTAGTTTTTAGCTTCAGTTCTGTGTTTGGTGTTAGTCAAAATGTAATTCAAGCAATTGTGTTGTGCAGCCACTGTGTGACCTACCCAGCGGCACTCAGCCCCCCTTTCTTTTTTTTTCTTTTTAAAGCTAATTGGCCCATGTTTAACTTACTAAATATCATCTGGACTCAGTAAAAAGCAAGTGACCTGCATTGAATTAGTGTAATTGTAATACAAACAGAACATCTCATAGTTTTGGTCTTATACAGGAAAAGAGAAAGTTGGAGAGATTTTTCAGTTTGATAAATAAAACTAAAGATAGAGGAAGCCAGCTCTGACTCACAGTTAGTTTTACCTTGTTACTGTCTCCTTTTAAAAAATAATAATTGCCATTTGAATTGTTTGTATGTTTTCTCTTTGAAACATTTTTCCTCCTGGAAGAATATTCCTTGGGCTGTATGTTGTGCCAGTTATTAGATCATGACCAGTCGTTACCAATTCCACTTTCATCAGACACAATACTGTTTCAGAAATGTCTTTTTGACATACCTGGCTGTCCAGAATTTGGCACATTTTATTTTGCTTCTGTCGTTTGAATGTTGTTACTTTTGAATGCCATTACATAGTTCATATTTTTTGCTTTCTGTTTCAGAAAGCAATGGTTACACCTTCATATTCATAGCTAGGCTTCCAAGATAACAAAGTGCCATGAAGAACTGAAATACCAGTTCTGGTGGTCTATTTGAATTTTAACTCTGATTTTGATGTTGTAGTTGCGTTATTCACTTTGATTTAAAAGGGATGTCATTGCTTGAAATGTAAGACTAGTATAATTGTGTAAATAATATTATGACTTGGTTATACTTCTCTTTTCCTTTGGTCATTCAAATGTCCAATATCTGTGTTGTGATGCCTCCCACTGCTTGCGTCTGCATCATGTCCTGTGGAGTAGAGAAAAAAAAGATTTGCTCTAGCAACTGCATTTTCTTAGAGGAAAGGATATAGGTAACTTGAATGCTAATCTAGCAACAAAGCTAAGGAGTTACAAGGTCAATGATATTTTTATGAAGCTGTTAGGGAGAATATTGGAAGCAGTAGCTAGGCAAAGACAGTAACTGTTCTCTGTATGTACCCAGTAGCTGGAAAAGCAGTGCCATTGAGTCCTGTATTCCCTCAGTACCTTGGGTGTCAGTCAAGCAGAGACAGAAGCAGCAGCTTTCCTTCTTTGCTTAAAGGCAGACAGAGCTTTAAAATAGAAGAACTTAATACTGTTGCTCTTTCACAGAGTATAAATTCTTCTGTAATTAATTAGATATTTTCTTTATTTGAGTCAGATGAAGGCATTTAACATCTGGAATAATGTAATCTGACAGTTTAATTTTAGTTCTTAGTTTGAACATTGCAAGTGAATGGCTCATTTTTCTTTGTACTGATGGTTGGATTTTGGTGTCACCTGTTCACCTCCTGCTGTTGTAAATGGTGAAGTAGGAAACAGCAAATGTTGATGTGAACCTTTTTCCTTTGTGTTTCATGGTTTTTTTCTGTTAAACGTGATTGTTCTGTTTCTGCACCTAGAATGACCAAACATGATAATCTTTTTTTTATTACCAGAATTATCTTTGGGCATCCCAGTGAGCTGTTAGCCACTATAGGTTTTTTAAATTCACAGTGTCCAGATTAATTTTCTAGCAAGACTGTATTCCAGTTGTGACATGTAGATTAAATTCTCACTTTCTTTGGTGCTACTTGTACCTTCTGGAAGTATTGACTCTTACATGTAATTCCTGAACTGTTGTGGTTAGGGCGGACAAATGACACTGCACAGGCTTCATCTTATGGTGAAGCAAGTGTCTTTTTATATACCTTTTCTCTAGCAGATGTGTCTCTTTGCTACTGGTTACATCTAACAATAATAACGCACTATTGGTTAACATTTGCATATTGCCAAGTCATCCCTGCTTTGCTAAACTCCTGCTCTATGGTTAGTCCTCCTCTGCGCTATGGTACACTTTGATATCTCCAAGGTCACTTCCTGATTCCATACCTCCACACTTACCTACGTAAAATCAGAGGCAGAGGAGCAGTTGCAGGGAGAGAGAGCAACCTGTGAAGGATGCACATGGAGTTTCATTTCATCTTCGTATGAAAGATTTTCCCACTAGTTTCCAGGTTAGCCATGGGGAAAATACTGTGTCTTCTGAGACTGTGTGCNCACAAGGGATTTTCAGACTGTGCCTGGTGCTTTGTGTGAACACATGGCAAATGGGGAGCTGCTGGTGGTGTGAAAGATCTTTGAAACATGCCCAAATATTGATGGAATTCTGAAACAGTGTTTGTCTGTAAGTTTTGGTAGAATAGAGTGACAAATTTTGGAACTTCTCAGGTAGTTTACTGGAAACTTTCCTTCCACGTATCATGAATGTTTCTCAGTGAAATTTAAACTCAGCTCATCCTCTTCTGTTGTTACAGACTTAAAAAAAGAATACTTAACATGTTGGAGAGTGTTACCGTGTTTCTCACTATAGTCACCTTCTCTTAGACCAAGCAATCATAATTCATTCAGTCTTTCCTTGCAGATGGTGTTTTTTTAATATCTAAATGTTATAGTTGCTCTCTTTCAAACCATACTCAGTTGGTTTGCATCTCTGAAAGTGCAGTGCCTGAAACTGAACACTGTATTGCTGCTGGAGGTCTGACATATCCTGAATAAAGAACTGTTGCATATTTCTTGAATGCCTTCTGTCATTACTACTGTGTGTGGTTATGGTGGAGGTTTCACATTTACTGTCCAGTGAATTTACTACAGCTTGTTCTCACAAATATAAGTTACTCACTCGTGACTCTTTAATTAGTAAATATAATTGCAAATGGGTTTTTCCACTTCATGTCTCAGTAAATGTTAATATATTCCTGGATATAATCACTGCCTTGTTTTGTCAGAAACTGCAGAAAATACTGTGGGAAGAAGAGAAAATATTTTATTATTAAAGTAAGCTATATTGTTGAATTTTTCTTGGAGGGAAAGTAAGTTTCTTAGTTTGTGTAGCAGAATTGGAACCTTGTAGGCATTATATCTATGAGTTTTCAAAATAGTACTAAATAAGGACTAAAAGAAACGGTGGTGAAAGAAGACTAAATCAAGAGTCATGTAATGTGCACTTTCAGAACCATTTCCTTGTTTTGTAACTGATAAGAAACAAGTTGTTCCAGTTCAGTGATGAAAAAAAGTTGTTCTTGTTCAGGTTCAAGGCTCTTGTCTGATACTCCATATCTCTTAGATTCTGTGAAAGGAGGGTTTTAAATATAACAGGATGCTTCTGAGGGAGGTACCAGCATTCATAAAGACACCTCCTTTCTCTTGATTCCTGGCCACCTGTGTGGCTGGGAAATATCCTTTAGACAGTGAGTTGCCTGACTCTTGAGCAAATACCTAACTTAGATGGCTCTGAAATGTTGATGAAGTTCCCTGAGGGTTATGGTAGAACCTTGAATTGCCTAGTGATCTGAAGAGTTGCCTGTCACTACCAAAGGAAATTTTCTCTTCTACAACTATGTTCAAAAATACCTTCTCTTCCAAGTCAGAGTCAACTAAAAATTGAATTAGAAGGTTAAACCTTCAGAGAGTTGTTTTGGTATAAAGACAGCTTAATTATTATTTCTTCTTTTCTATTTTAACCTCTCCCCCCTCAAACTCTTCCCCTCCTCAAAAAAAGTAATCCTAACCCACAGGTGCATACATGTGCATGCTGCTTCTTCATCCTCTTGAAATGTATCTTGCTTGAGTTAATTTGTGGCTCATTTAGGTTTCCCTTTTGGTGAGTGAAGTTGTTGGAAGTACTGTCCTAGATGTGTTCTGAATGCTGCAGTTATTCATGTGTTTGAAACTCTTGTACTTGTAAGACTTACTGACTTTCATTGTCTTGTTTTCTGATAGTGTTGGATTTTTTCATTTCTTTTTAATGGTCCCTGGACACTGTAAAAAATATGGAGGCTTTATGGAGACGTGTTGTAGATGTGAACTTTCAAAATAATATTTCAAGAAAATGTTAATGACCCTATTCTCTACCTATATAGGATTATTTGTGAGTTAGATCTTTTCCTCTGAAAATTACTGTATATGTCAATTAAAAAAAATTCCAAACCTTTAGCTGCCTGTGGCAGTTAAAGCACAACATCTTATTTGTTTGTTGAAATTATTTGTTTTCAGTGCCTGTCTTTGCTTTAAAAATTGTGTAGTTTCACTTACCTAAAACAACCTCTACCTTCTATCCCCCCAAAAAGAACAAAAATCTAATGACGCTAAAGAACAGTTAAAAAAGTCTTTGTAAGATTGCAGATATTTCCAAGCTTTATTTTTCATTCCTTAAGACTTTAGAAAGGCATTTGTTGCCCTTGTTTGAAGGCTTGCTATCTTAAGTTTGTATCAGGTTGCTGGGTGTCTCTTCTGTTGTAACCTCACTAATCAACATGTCAAGGTGTTGGTAACCTTGCAAATGACATGGGAACTTGAATGTTCCCTGTAAACCAAAAGGGAATGGGAGGACAACATTAAAAAATATTTTAGTAGCATCTTCTAGGTGCTTCTAGATCAGTGGACAGTACAAATGATAACTTACCAGAAGTCAAGAAACTTTCAAAAGTGAAACACACAAAACGAACAAAACCCCCCCAATTCAACCTGGACAAACTGGTAAATTAACTGGAAGTAGGAAAAGATTGGTGGTAATAATATTTTTGTTATCCATCTGAAAAAATGGTTTAATAATGAACAGGCATATGCAGATGACACAGTCCTTTTAGGTGAGTTGTCATGGGGGAACTTGCTCTTTGTCTTGCTCATTGAATAACAGCCAGTGCAATAAATTCTGCCTTTCAAGTGTGTTGGGGTAGATTTGTCTCAGGATATGGTAGAATTAAAGTTATGATATGTGATTGGATTTAAAAATTAGTCGTAAAAGTGAGCTTGTTTAAAACCATTTAAAAAAACTCCAAAGGGAATGAACTCGTAGTTGAATTCTTCAGGCTGTTGTTACAGAACAAATGATCTCCAATATTCTTTGGAAAGTTAAAGCAATTTTTTTAAAGGGAATATAATAGAATCTCAAGTTGGAAGGGACCCATAAAGATCATCAAGTACAGCTCCCACCTTTGGTAGAAAGAGTAAGTTGAGAGGTGAATCTTGAGGCACAGTTCTGTTGCTAAAAAGGTGAGGGTTGATTCTTTTCAGCAGATTTACAGTTGCACTTACTATTGCAAAATGCTTGAGATTGGTATCATTACATTCTTGACCTATTGTAGTGCTGTCAAAATGTTATGAACTTACTAGCAATAATAAGTATATAGGTCAGTATAAACGACTTATCTTTCAGTAACCCATCTTTGCTATTAATCATATGATTATACTCGCCATTATGCATTTTTCTCTGCATTTATTACTTTATTACTTTACATCTTAAGTGAATCATAGTTTGCTTTAAACAGCAAAGGTCATAGAGGGAAGCTTGTGACAGTGAAGGGTTTCTAAACCACTGTTGGAAACAGTTGCGTGGGTTGGTTGGTTTTTTTTCTTTTAATAAATACTCCTGCTGTTACTACATGAGGTGTCTGTCACTTTATCCTACAATCATTTGAATATCATTTTTACTGTGTGTAGTATTGTGCACGTGGTTTAATCAGTGGTCACTGCTAAAGAACTATCAACGTGAGCACAATGGAGATGCATGTTAAATGTGACATATTTCATTTCATGAAGATTAAAAATTCTGTACCAATTATTGTTTGTTCAGAAGTTCTCTGGACTAAATCTCCACTTATCCCTTCCTGCATTTAGATATGTGTTGATAGTTCTAGCTGTGCTTTGCTGGGAGCTTGTGAGGCAGGTGGGTGTAACAGCAAAGAGTTCTTGGTTTTTTACTTGGTTGAATGAACAGTCATTGCTAACTGTCAGTGAATAAAGTGCCTTTTGGTTGAACAGTGACTGGAATTTTTAAGGCTTTGCTTAGTTTTGGAAATATAATTTTATTACTCTGGTTAAGTATTTTTTTAATATCTGGTACTATCAGTTTTTCAAATTTTGTGAAGGAAGGCAGAAAAATTCCCTCTCTATTTTGGTAATCTAGATTCAGAATGGTGCAGGTTTGGTTGGTTTGTTTGCTTTTCAGATGGCATTTCCAAACAGTTTTCTTTTGATAATTCATTATTAAAATCAACTGAAAAATAAGTAACTTCAATGAATGTGGGTTCCCACCCCATAAATTGGTAACAGCTTCTTCAGTGTTTTAGCTAAGGCATGGGAGAAGCAGTTATCCATGAGGTGGCTTGATCAGCCTGGAGTATTTACTCACTGAACATACCTTCAGTCAATGCTCTTTATGACATGCAGTTTCAAAAGAGAATTTCTCTCTATAGATTCTAGCAATGATACTTCACAGCATGGAAATTACAAAATTGCCACAGTCTAAGTAGCATTCATGATACTGGGCAAATAATAACAGTAGAAGTTACACTTTCAATTTCCTGCTATTTATTACAACTAAATAATAGAGGTAAGTTACTCAGGAAGCTAAACCCCAAAAGACATAGTGCCTCTATTAAATTACTGTTGATCATTTAATGTGTTTGTGGGCTGTGTGAAATACAGATACATTATGCTGACTGACAGGAAGAATGAGCTGCAAGGATTTTCTGATTAGGAAATTCCAAAGGCGATATATGAGGCTCTCATTTTTCTTTTGGAGGTTCCTAATTCATCATCATTACCGTAGTTACATTTTCACGCCAATAAATTTGTCCATAAAAGAGCCTTCATGAAAAAAATATTTTAAGCCTGGACTTCATTTGAAATGCTAGACTCTTTAAAAATAATGAAAAGAAAATCATGTGCTGACTTGTGCAGTTCTGCTCTCATTTGAGACCTGGTCCTCAGTCCAGTATTGAGCTTAAGCAGTAACTGCTGGCTATTGCTCGGCTAAGTGCTTCCAGGCAACAGTTAGAGTAGGAGCAGTGTTAGATTGTCTAGTGCCCTGTTCCGAAGTGGCCACTGAAAGCTGCCCTGGATGATGTATCTTCCTTCCATCCTTTGTTATGTAGGTACTGTAGTCTGCCTTGTATTCTGGTTTCACTGCAGGGTGTAGGGCTTGCCTCAGAGAAAGACATGAAAGATGACTCAACGTAGAATTGAGTTCAAGGCTCAGAGATGGAATGGCCAGTTCAGGACAAATTTGGAATGGACTCCCTGTTACAGATAGGTGAAGACAAACACTGATTAAGCTGCCATGGTCCCTTAGGGCTAAGTTCTGACATCTTGTAGCTAAGATTTTAAAATTTTTTTTAAAAGGATGATTGCCTGTTTAAAACTGAAGACCAAGTCATAAAATCTAACAACTTGGGTATATATTTGATGTGTTACTTGAGTAAGACTTGCTAGTCTGTCTCAAATATGTAAGGAAATGTGATGTTGAGAGTAGAAGAGAGAGAATTATTTGCCCCAGCTCTTTCCTAGGATGGCAGAGCCTGCCCCCTCTGAACAATTTTCTCCTAATGTTTCCTGCAGTTGTTAGTGCCAGTTCAGCCCATGTAACTGAGTGGATGGTAGCTTATATTTGTTTTTTCTTTTAAGCAACAGTTGCCTAACACTGTCTGGATGAGCACTGCTATCAGCCCTATAGTGAGAGCTGAACTAATACTAATAGCTGTAGGAAACTTTTACAAAAACAATACAAATGGAGTGGAAGCCAAAATTCCTACAGGTAGTAGTTTGGGAGAACATAAGAGACTGGGGAAATACAGGGTAAGAGGAAAGCAGCATGAAAACCCAAGGCTTCTAGGTTTCCTGCTTCCCTTGGCACTTATGGAATAGAGTAACTGAAAGAGTTTAGTTTTATTCTAAAATAAGATAGTTTTCTTAGGATAGAAGAGATGTATTTGACAAGAAATGGAAGGAAAAATGAAGAATAAATTCCTTGCAGATAAGCATTTTTCTGTTCTTGGAGATTTGTGGCTAGCTTTATGATTCTTCAGGGATTGCTTTGCAAGTTTCAGGGAAAGAAACAGAAGTAGTTGGAAGCTAAATCAGACTATTTGGAAAGAGAGAGGGAGCTTAACTTTTGTGTAGGGAAATATTCAAGTCAAAATGAGGATGTGGAGGAGGAAGATTGAAAACCAGTGTTTCAGGCTAGTTAATGAAAGGGAGTGCTAAGAGCTGGGGGCAGTGGTACACACTAACAAATGCATGGCACAATTAGGTTGGACTAAACTTGGGGTAAGTAGTTTATGTATATTTTCTTGTGTTACAGAAATGCATCTAAGTATTTTCAACTAACACAGCTTGTGTCACATACCAGGATTTTAAAAAACCTTGCAGTTTAAATTTTAAAGCAATATACATGTTTCTGAAATGGATATTTTCAACAAATATACAAAACATAAATGGGGATTAAGGACCCTAAGTCTAGCTCTTTAATATCTTCTTTTGTGACTTTTATTGCCTGCCATAAAAGAATGATTCATGAATTCCCTCTTTCGTCTCATTGTCCTTTGTGCGTTATAAAGAAGTCACTTCTTTGCTGTGCTTCTTAACTGCTGTGTAGTTAATGAAAATAACTGGCAAAGGCAAATCAAGTTTTCCCAGAATATTGGAGCTGAGTAGGACTCTGAAATTGAACTTTACTTACTTGTGGAGAGACAGGTAATGTTTATTGTCAAACAGGAGGTATACAGTTTGACACCACATAAACAGAAGTCTTCTGTTACAGCTATGTTCTGTCAATAGCTACTGCAGAGCTAGTTGTTAAGAGTAGCTAAAGATAAGATTAAAAGTCATCAGTTCAAAGATCAGAAGAGATCATTACTTTCAAGGGCAGAAACAGCTGAAATTGTTAGCCACTGCTTTATACCAGAAGCACTTAACTCTTGTATCGTAAGTGAAGTAGGTAGGGCCGATTACACGGTAATAGAGTGCCATGTTTCCTATCTGAGTTCATACACTAGTTTGTCACTGAGAATATAAAGCTATTGCAGCATACATCTTTATTAAACAAAATGACCAGGTCTCTTTTTGTAATTCTTGTTTTAGGCAGATAATGAATGAGTTTTGTAAATATTTAAGTGTTTGGATTAAAGCAAACTATTCAGTACTGATTTTTTTTTTTTTTAATTAAAATTAAAGAGGTTTTGCATCATTTTGCATGTATTCTACTTTTCTTCAGCATAAGGGAAGAATTTTAGAATGAGGATTTGAGCAAGTTACACCAAATTTTAAAGGCCAGTCAGACTTCTTAAGAAGTTATGGGTAAAATGCCAGGAAGTTCCCTCTCGGTTCTGCCTCTGTTTCAAACACAGACTGAAGCTTCTGGTGCCTCTACTATGTTAACAGTGTGCATAATCTCTCTCTTTATTTTTTCCTGTTTTCTGACTGTGTATCTTTAAGCCTGTGCTTGTAGAAAAACAAATGAAGAACTTCTACTCCTTTTTACTTTAGAAAATGTGATTGAATTCAACCTGTTTTTAACATTTGTTTTTGCCATTCTCCTATAAAACTAAATGTAGTTAAAAGAGAAGGTGAGCTTGGCTTTTCACACCAATTTTATATGTGTATGTTTAAACAATCAGTGCTGTCATTTCTAAGAATTTCTAAACGAATAAAATAATCTCCCAGGACTGATAAACAGCAATAGATAAAATCTAATGGGAAGTAGCTACATTAGTAGCAGATGGATTTACTTGAATCTTGATTTGAGTAGAAATCCTAACTTACTTAAAATTTGTCTTCCAGATTCTTAGCCTGATAAGAGAGGTGGATAAAGCAATTTATTTACTTGGATTAGTGCTATGATGATGTGTTTTGCTAAACTGGCTATTGTTTGATTTTTATCTAGGCTATTTTTATGATTCCTACAAATCCCCCTCCAACCTTCCGGAAGCCAGAGCTCTGGTCTGATGATTTCACAGATTTTGTGAAGAAATGCTTAGTGAAAAATCCTGAACAAAGAGCTACAGCAACACAGCTGCTACAGGTCTGTATTTAAGTTACTGAGGAAATGCAAGTTTTATGGCTTTTCTTCTAGTCTCAAACAAGAACTGTTGTGAAAATTTTTAAGGGCAAATATTATCATTTTAACTGTCATTATGCCTTATTTCTTTTCTGGTTTGTGTTTATTTTCTGTCAGTTCCTGTATCTCTATCCCCTTTCTATTATGCCTTTGTTGCTTCTAAAAATTAATTGCTCTTTATGTAGTGTAGGGCTGGTTCTTGCCCTTAAAATTGGATCCTTGCTTTGTCGTCAGACTTCCTCAATATATCTCAGGATTTAGGCAAGTGTTAAGTAAACTAATTGAACCCAGGTTACCCTTCAGTGTGGCCCACCCATGGAGTCTATTTAGTCTTCTCTTCTGGTCATGTCAAATTAAGCATACAGGTTGCTCTGTGTCCTCGAAGGTTCTGATGCATTTGGACAGTAGAGTTGCTGAGTTATAGCAAGTGAGCACTTTAAATCTGAGCTACCATTGGAGCTGTGGACCTATGGAGCCAGGGCAGGATGTGCCAGGTGTTTGGAGCTGTGCTTCTAGTGGCTGCAGAAACTTAACAGTTGCATCGGTTTGGTACTGAGAGAGAAATAAAGCAGAGAAATGCCAAAGAACTGCAAAAATCAAGTGGTAGTGACTGATCTATCAAAAAATACCTAGCCTTTATCAAGAGGCCATAATTTCACAGGGGCAACACAGTTCAGGGTGGGGGATGAACATAAGTTTTCTCCTTTGGCCTCTTATTTGTGTTACCCACTACCTTCTGGGCTGTCATAAAAAGCCTGGAGCATTAGGTACTCTGTGTGTGTGTGAGTACTGCTTGTGGGGAAAGATCATGGAGGAAAAAGGAGAGTAATTGAATTAATATATCCAGGGAGAAGATAATAGGTGTAGGATACTAGGCTTCATCAGTTCTCTTCTTTGTGGAACAATTTTGTAATATTTAATAATGCATTGCTGAGGTGCTTAGACTTACGTTTTGGCTAAGTTTTATTTGCATATAGTGATGCAAAAATTAGATGTTTTTTCCTAACAGCAGGTGTTAACTAGACAGCAAAATGAATGTTAATGGTATTGTGCACATATTGTCTTAAAGGAAGAAGTGGTGTTTTAAGTGGCCTTGAATTAAAAATTAATCTTCCTGCTAAAAGGTATATTTTTGCTTGTTCCACATTTCAGCATCATAGATCAAGGAATATTTTATGACATAAAAAGTGCAAGTTCATTGAAGCAGGCAGCCATAGTTGGTCTGCTTACAGCCACTAATTTATACTGTCAGTTTGTTAAGATTAATTAAATTCTGTAACTGAGTATCTAAAAAAATTTGTTTTTCTATGTCAGACAATGGCCACAGTGCTTCCTT
Source organism: Bucco capensis (assembly GCA_013396975.1). Classification (NCBI taxonomy): domain Eukaryota; kingdom Metazoa; phylum Chordata; class Aves; order Piciformes; family Bucconidae; genus Bucco; species Bucco capensis. The sequence goes on along the minus strand of VWZO01001852.1, from coordinate 41,782 downwards.
TGGAAAATTCTATCCTCAACTATAAAACAGTTGTTATATGATTACATTTCCCAAGGCTTGTTGTTATTAAAAGCAGTTAAAATAAAATGTTAGTTATGAAGCAGCCATGAGATATGGTGTATTATGTTAAAGTAGGTTTTAATTGTTGTGTAAAGTGAAGTACTGTTTATCATCTGGAGTATAATTATTGTAATGATGTTATGTAATTTAATTTTTGTTTTTCCTAGCATACATTTATTAAGAATGCCAAGCCAGTTTCAATTTTAAGGGACCTGATCACTGAAGCTATGGAGATAAAGACAAAGCGACATGAGGAGCAGCAGAGAGAACTAGAAGAGGAGGAAGAAAATTCAGTGTGTACCTTTTTTTCCTATAACTATCTGTACTCTGTAGATAAGTTGCTGTTTTTCCTCTGCTTCCTGTGTGAACTTGTGTTCAAATACTTTTCTTTACCAGGCTTTACCTGTTTATAGGTCTATGAGGGCTGAATAGTCCACTCTTATTCATGAGTAATGCCATGTAAGGCACCTTTCAGTACTATTCCATGAGATGCCCCTAGGAGGCAGGAAAAAAAGCCATGTCAACTTCAGCTGTTCAGACTTAACATACAAAACCCAACCCAAACTGTTAAGGTTTCACTTTCACATATGGGCTTCCAGAAAAGTGGTTTAGTTTTCAGTTCAGGGCGCTTAGCTGCCTTTTTTTTTTTTTTTGTCCAAATTTTAAATTGTCTAGTTGTAATACACAGAATAGTTAGTTATGACAGACAGAAGTAGTGATTACAGTATGGTATGAAACAAGTTGCCCCTATAAAGTGAAAATGGTAATGGCATTTCATTCTTCAGATGGTATTTTCAGTATGTTTGAGGAGAGAAGCAGGTTGTGTGATAAATAGGTTGCATTTAGAATTGCTTAGCAGTGTTAGGAATAAGTCAGTGTTCCTGGCACTGTTACTCTCTCTACATACTTTATTTTAGGGCAGTCTTGTGCAATGCAGCAGTATGTACTTCAAAGAAGGATACTGCCGCACACACCATGAGAACTAAGGTCATTCATAACTCATAGAGAAGATGGAGACTGGAATGTTAGGAGAAGTCTTATAGCTTTGAGCAGAGAAGAGCAGAGCAATCTGCCCTATCCCAAATTGTAGAATCCTTATTATGTATTAGCTGATGATCTATATATAGAAATATTTTTCAAGCAGATTCAGTGAAGTGTTTTGTATCCCAACAGGCAGTATGGTCTTTTGTTTGCTGGATGTTTTTCTGTTCTAACAGCATTGATAGCTTGTGTTTAAAAGGTGGTTTACTTTGGGTTGTCAGGCACAGTCTGAAAATCCCTTGTGGTCTCCTGTGGCCCCTGGTGCCATAACTGTGCCCACAGCAGAGGGAGCATTAAACTCATTGCCCACAGGAAAGTGTGGGGAGTGATACCCATGTTCCTAGAATCCTTGGATGGGTAGCATGAGCTCATTAGCCTTCTGGCAGTCATCCTAGGAGAAGGACAACTCTGATTCCAAACCTGGGCTGATGGAGCTCGTTTAGCCCTGTGAGGCCTTCCAGCTAAGAGGTTAAACCTCTGTCCTAAGGACTTGGCTGCCAGCGTCCAAGCTTGCTAGGCCCTGGCAGATGAACCTTAGGACTAAAGGGTGGGTTCAGCTCTGCACATGCTGTGTGTCACCTAAAAAAAATCCCTAGTGCAGGCTCGAGGGTGCTATCTGCTATCCTCTTTTTATCAGCGCGCTTGGAAAAGGCACTGAGGAGGAGCGTGGGTGGAGCCCTCCCTGGAGCTTCGTTCACCAAGCCTAGCCATACATACAGGACCTGGCACTTGATCTTGTTGAATCTCATACAGTAGGCCTCAGCCCTTCAATCCAGCCTCTCCAGATCCCTCTGTAGAGCCTTCCTACACTCAAGCAGGTTAATAGACTTGCCCAGTTTGGTGTTGTCTGCAAACATACTAAGGGTGCATTTGATCCCCTTGTCCAGATCATTGGTAAAGATACTAAACAGGCCTAGCCCCTGTANGCCCTATCCCAAATTGTAGAATCCTTATTATGTATTAGCTGATGATCTATATATAGAAATATTTTTCAAGCAGATTCAGTGAAGTGTTTTGTATCCCAACAGGCAGTATGGTCTTTTGTTTGCTGGATGTTTTTCTGTTCTAACAGCATTGATAGCTTGTGTTTAAAAGGTGGTTTACTTTGGNCCTTCAATCCAGCCTGTCCAGATCCCTCTGTAGAGCCTTTCTACACTCAAGCAGGTTAATACACTTGCCCAGTTTGCTGTTGTCTGCAAACATACTAAGGGTGCATTTGATCCCCTTGTCCAGATCATTGGTAAAGATACTAAACAGGCCTAGCCCCTGTATGAAGCCCTCCACTTGTGACCAGGCCACCTAGCACATAAATTTTGGAAAATACCACCTTAAAATTGGATTTTTCCCAGTGATACTGCTGTGAAGTCCTCACATAGAAATGCAAAGGCAGACTCAAAGCAAGAGCAAATATTGATGTTAGTCTGAGTCTTATCAATGTTTAAAGCCTCTCATGGGCAGTGAATTGAGGCCATATACTATTGAAAAAGAATGTTTTCAATTAACCTGTCAGGGGCTTGAATTTACTGATCTAAACCCCCTAGAGTTTCCTGTGTGAAGCACAAGTAGTTGTGCTTGATGCTCACTGGTACATGTTTTTGGACCCATATAGAACAAAGCTGTAGAATGTTTTAACTGTGATGTTCCCTTTGTTAGTAAACCAGATTTAACCCTAACAGTTTCATTTGAATTAAGTTTTTAGTAGTTTTTGTAGCTTAAATTCCCTCTTAAAGCGAGATATGTATTGTAATGGCCACTCAGGTTTTAAGTGGCTTACCTAACTGAAATTAGAATGGAGGGGGTGGGTGGGCTTGGAGAATTAATTGGATGCACAGATTTCACTGTTGGATTTCAGGATCAACCAGGTTGTTTTCTTTCAAGCAAGGAGGAGTCGCATCCCTAACATTGATTCTTGTTTTTCATTTTTACCACTCTGTGAACAGCATGGGAAGTTGTCAGTTGTAATGTAATGTAAATATCTTTTGCTGTTCAAGCTTTGTATTATACAGCTGTAAATAAATGGCCAGGTTGAACACAGTCTTTCTGTTTGTATCCTTCCAGAGAGAGATAATATCATTACAGATAGTACACTTTGAATTGATTTTATGCCTGTTACAAGAGCTGTTCATGTATAGAGAATGTCTTCTGACAAACTGGCATGTTTTGATAGGAGCTGAGGTAATTGTACAGGTTTTTTTAATTAAGCAAAAATTGCAAATAGTGTATTCTGCGGAAGGTTAATCCTAATATCAAAGTTTAAATGTTAGTTTAGGCATTACTAAACATGACCAATCTCTTCTCTGCATTTTTCAAAGTGGGATGTGAATTGGATGCTGAGTCTGGGCAGCTGTAGTATAGGAATGTAAAGTAACTCGTTGCCTGGCAGCTCACAGGAAACATGTCTAAATATTTATTTCTGTGGATCTTTAAAGAAACGAGCTAACAGGCAGCTCTTACTGTATGTTTTCTTTTACATTTTAAAGTCTCTGTTTTGTGAGGAATACTTAATTAGTTTAGAATATTCAAACAAGGATTTGCTATTTCAGTGTACTCCCTTTTTCTTTTTCTTAGTCACTAGTGGTTCGTGACTACCAGCAACTTAGCCAACTACCAATAATCAATTATTATTATATGTAGGCTTATTTATTCATTCATACAAAAGCTTATTTGGTTAATCATATATCAATTATGGGAAGTTGGCATCTGTCTTTTGAGACTTTAAGAAATAGTTGCTATAGTTGTTTCTGTGTATTTTTACATTATTTAGTTATTTTAAAGGAATCAGTGAATCATTTGAATTATCCCATATTTAAAATGTGATATACCAGGCTGTGTTTTTCTGAAGGTTTTTGTCTTTACTGTTATGCATCTTCCACTTGTTTTTATGCACATGATTTATCTATGTATCTGTCTCTCTGTATGTAACTTCGGATGTTTTCATAGCATTTTTCCTTTAAGCCAAAGAACACTTGACATATGTGCTAATTAAATTCAGTGGCAGCCCTTCAAGTATCCTGAAGTTGGAAATATGTGAAGATTACTTAGTTGAGTGAAATATAGTTGTACAAGGGGCATAAACATATTTTTAAGACTGTAATGTTAAAATCCACAACAATTTAGAGCCAGAAACCAATGACAGGAAGAGTAAACAGAGAGAGGAAATTGTATGTAGCGAGTTGTTGTTAGGTACATCAATTAGAAGGAGATAGAAAACAAGCTTAAATGCCCTTTTGTGTCTGTTGAAATCGGTGAGATTTGAGTGGGTGCTGAAAGTTAAATCTTTACAGGTTTTGCTAATGGGTCTAAGCTTGAATGTGTGCTAAGTATTAAGCATAGAGCCGGGTTGTCCTTGGCCTTTGTACATTAGGAATTTCTACAACAAACTTGTTCTTAACCAAACTGTACTGTGTGTTTATGTAGCTACTACAGTGCTTTTTGCAAAAAGATAGCTGTGACTACAGCCACGTTTTTCAAAGGTGATGATGAGGTGTTAATAGTAAATTACTTGACAGGATACTAACTTTTGCCAGCATGTAAATCTTCCTTTAATGTCTTGCAGCCTAGTTAGTTGTCTCTGGTGCCCTCTAGTGTTGTTCTTACATGCACAAAGCATAGCTAAAAAGGCAAGCTGCCATCTTTGCTTGTTTAGTTTTTTATTAGTCTTCATCCCTTCTTTTTTTCCCTGTGAATGTTGAAAATGCAACAGAAAAGTCCATTAATCTGTATCACCTCAGATCATTTGTTTTTATCATGGTGTAGACTCAGGTATGATGTACGAGACCATCTTTTGTGGGAAAACTTCCCAGGTGATAGTGAGATCTATTATGTTGCAAGCATATTGTGAAGTATTGTGTGGGGTTTTTGCTGAAGTCTATTTGACTTTGCTGGCCTGATAGTCAAGTCTCTGATTGCATTCTTATTCTTTAAGGATTGTTTTTGTAAATGTTATTAACTTATTTTGGGTAAATACGGAGATCCAAAGAGTTAGTCATTAGGGTTGCAGGGTATTAGGGTNATCCTGGGGGTCTTTTCCAGTCCTGGTGATTCTGTGATTCTGTATTGATTGGCAATGTCATACTTTATGTTAAAATATTCTTCGAAGTTTCTGTAGTTTGTTTTCACTTCTGTAGCATTTCAAGAGAAAGCAGAGTTCTTGCCTGTGCACTCGTTCTGTTTCTCCATAGTGTTGTATCAGAAACCCCTGTCAAATATGTTTGGTGCTTATTACTTGTATACAAGAGAACAGCAGACAGTTTAATTCCAGAGTTAGTTGGTTTTATTGCTTGATTCTTGGATTTGTTTTCATAAACAGTATGAGAACATGACACTTCAGCTTTAATACCTTATATTTTTTACTTGGTTAAAATTGAGATTGTGTTTGTTTTTATTTAATCAGTTAGTTTACCTTTTTTAACTATAGAGCAGAAGTTCTGCATCAATATTTATGAACTGTAAAGTATGGAGCAAAATTTGTATAAAGGAATCACTTTCATCTCATATAAATGTGCACTTACATGATTTAGATTACCTTTTCAGATCTAGTGTAGTTTACTGCTGTGTTAGCTAAATCTCATATTTGTGAGAAATACTGAAATGATAGTTTTGGCATCAATCTGATTTAAACCACAAAATTAATTCTTCTGGGGCGTGCATAAGCTCTGAAAAAGTTTTCTATTGCTCTTTCTCAGTACATCATTCCTGATCTAGGGAAAACACTAATGATCAAAATTGTTGTGTACTTCCCTTTTTGGGACAACTATTCTGTTAGTACTGAGGTTGGCCTTTATGATCCTTGTACAGGGAAATAACTGTTCTCTTTGCTAAGAGAGAATAGTAAGTTAAAATCTTTTGACAGGGAAAATGAAATGCTGTTCTCTGGAACAAATTCAGATAATTAGTTTGACTGAAGAAATTAAATAGCAATTTTTTTAATGAAGCAAAAGACACAAAATGGTCACTTAGGAGTCCATTTCCTGTTTATTCATATTGTTAGTCACTGCTTTTTTTTCACTAACTTCTAAAATAAAACTTTTGAACTTCAGGAAAATGTTTATTTAATTTCCTGTTTCAGTTTTAGTAACTTTAGGACCATATACATTGCAAGTGGATGTTAATATCAGTCAAGCAAATCTGTAAATGAAATGTAACTGTGCTTTCAACTCAGAGATTTACCTTCTTGTATGTTAGAGATGCCACATCTGTAGTGCTTAATAGGAGAAATAGCAGACATTGTGTCAGTTTTGCATTGGATTGGAGCACTGAAAGAAGCACTTGGAAGTTACAATTATTCTGGCACTTTAAAAATGCAGTGCAACGATACAGCTTTGGGCTTTACTCTTTGAGTACCCTTGTTAGAAAGGGAAAAATATAACTTGTAGAAGACACTGGGGTTAGCAAGAACATTGGGAGGGGAGAAAGGGCAGAGCAGGGATGAGAAAGAAAATCAAAGTTGCCAGCAGGAGGAGCAGTACCAAAGTGTTCTTTCTTATTTAGTGGCACAGTCTGCTAGTGCTCTAGCTGTAAACTACCTGTATCTTTGGCAATATCATGATTTTTTTTTTTTTAAGGGCAAGTTACTAAATATAGTGGTTTAGCAAGCAATTAAAAAATCAAGAAAGGATGCAAATTATTAACGTTAATATTTTTACAATTATCTGGAAAATAATGATTCTTTTTATATTTAACATTTTAATCACAGATTTAAGTCTGTATCCTGGTTTGAGTGTGTTATACTGTTAGACAGACTCTTTAAATTAAAATTAGATCCATTTTTATATCTGTTAGTTGAGATTTGATAGAATAATATTCAGAAGCTGGTGTACTGGTTTTTCTACTAACTGTATCTGCTTAGACCAGCCATTAAAGAAACAGGCATGCAGCCAGAGTAGCTGGCTCCTGCAGGTAAGAAATGAGCTCAGTGAGAAATAGAGAGTGCCACACTGGAAGGATTTTGTGGCTTGGATTTTTTCTGGTCCCATCCCATGTTCCTTTTGCCACCTGCCCTTACAACTCTCTTCATAGGTAACAATTTAAAGTATGTAAAGCAATATAGAGATGCAGGAAAACAGGGGAAATTTGTTGTGTGTGAAATCTTGTTACTTGTAGCAGTAAGTGTCATTTCTAAAGGGCAAATTAAAATAAGTGTTATACAGTAGTCATTCAAGCTGTGTAGCTAGAATATTTTGCTAAGGAGTATCAGGATAATCAGGATTTCAAGTGGAGTTTTGACACAACAGAGGAAATGCATTCATTATAAAACTGGTGAAAGTAGCATTTTTATTTAAAATGTAAAAATTTGACATAGAGTGACTTCATAGTGATGACTTGTTTCTTGTATAATCAACAGTGAGACTTTTTAATTTTTTGCTTGTTTGTTTCCTTGGGTAACAGATTTTATTCATATAGAAAATGTTTCTAGTCCATCACATTGTTCCTGAAATGCTGTGATGATGTCTGTATAATCTAAATCAGATTTTGGAGGGCACTGGGCTTTCTCAGTAGTATTTTCAAATATTGGTATTCCATATGAATTTCATAATTCATTAACTGGATTGTCGTTAGTTTCTGTTTCACATTCCTGGCCCATTATTGTCACCAGTTCAAAATACTCTTCATGATATTAGCTCCTTCACCCACATAGTGGTTAGATATGGGCTCTACAGATACTTTTCTACATAGTATCAACAAGTTATTTTGCTCACTCTTTTGAGAGAGGTTTTAAAAGAGAACTAAATACTAGAAGTGAGCTGTGTTGATTTTCTGTTTCTGAGGTGGACTTCCAAAACTATTATGGAGGATTGTTTAATAGCTAGATGGATTGGGAGACTGTCATGTGGCTGCTGTGTGTAATATTAGATGCTGGTAGTGATACTTAGTTAAGGGTAATCTGCACAAATCCTTGGTGATAGTCCATTGCAAAAGAAGCAAATCACTTTCTGTAAATGGTGGTACTGGTTTTGGAACCCAGGGAGGTATAGTGGGTCATGAAAATCACTGAGATATTCAAAACTGGATGCAGGGGCCATATTTCTGTTATATCCACCCTCCCATACCTCTGTGAGACAGAAGAAAGTTTTATCCTTCCTTCACATGGAACAGTTTTTTATTTTGTAACTTCTTTTAAAGCTTTCAACCTGGAAGTCTAGCAATATGACTAGGTCATGTGAAGGTATAGAACTAATGAATAGGCATCTAAATGATTATTATGATTACTTCTTAACTTCAGGGTTTGGGTGGATTTTTTTGGTGGGGGTTTTTTTGTTTTTGTTGTGGGGTTTTTTTTAATGATCTACTGCATTCTGACAAATGTTTCTCCATAGGATGAGGATGAGCTGGACTCTCATACCATGGTGAAGACCAGTTCAGAGAGTGCTGGTACCATGAGAGCCACGAGTACAATGAGTGAAGGCGCACAGACAATGATTGAACACAACAGTACTATGTTAGAATCAGACTTGGGGACTATGGTAATCAATAGTGATGATGATGAAGAGGAAGATGGGACCATGAAAAGTATGTTAACTTACTTTTATTTCAATAATGTAATAAGTTTTCCTCATACTGCATGAGAACATTTTACCATTAGTGACTTTTAAGTGTCAAATTCTGTGGTTAAAATGGGGAAAAGGAGTATTTGTGTCTGTAAGTACTCTCTATAGTTTGAAGGGGGGAGGAAAGGTGACTACAGTGAGAGAGTCAAAGCAGAAACCTGCTTTTGGTGCTTTGCTAAGTATCTCTGGAGGGCTCTAAAATTAGACTTCTGTAAATTCTCCCTTCTGCTTGTCTCTTGCTTTTTGCCTCCTGTCTCACAATCATTTCATAGAATCCTACAATCCTAGAATGGTTTGGGTTGGAAGGGACCTCTGGAGCTCATCTAGTCCAACCCCCCTGCAGTGGCCAGGGACATCCCCAACTAGATCAGCTTGCCCAGAGCCCTGGCAAGCCTCACCTGGAATGCCTCCAGGGATGGGAACTCAACCACCTCCCTGGGCAACATGAGCCAGTGTTCCACCAGCCTCATGGGGAGGAACTTCTTTCTAATGTCCAGTTTAAATCTACTCTTCTCCAATTTAAAACCATTGCCCCTTGTCCTTTCACTGCAGGCCTTTGCAAACAGGCCCTCTGCAGCCTTCTTGGAAGTTCCCTTTAGGTCCTGGAAGGTCACTAGTGGTCCCCCTGAAGCCTTCTCTTCTCCAGGCTGAACAATCCCAGCTCCCTCAGCCTGTCCTCAGAGCAGAGGTGTTCCAGCCCCTGAGCATTCTCGTGGCCTCCTCTGCACCTGCTCCAGCAGCTCCATGGCCTTTCTGTGTTGAGGGCTCAATTTGGACTGGTTCCTTGGAGCTAAACTAAAGTCATGTGGTTATGTAGAAAGGTGCTGCTTCAATGTCAGTTGTCCTGGGAACTCATCATGATTCTCTGTGGGTTCAGCAACTGGTACACATTTTGCTGCAAAATTGTTTTGTAAGTCATAATCAGCTAGCAGATTTATTTTTTATGGGTGAGTTATTCTGTAAGCATTTGTTGGGGTGTAATTCAATAATGCTTAATTTAAGTCAATGATCAAAAAATATTTGAAACCTAACTAAAAAGTCCAAATTTTATTCAGCAGCAGGTGAGGGGAATATCTGAAGGGAGAGTGTCAAGAGAGTGGAGCCAGACTCTTCTTGATGATGCCTCACCCTGGTTCTGTGATTCATGTGCAGGAGTGGTAGCAAGTCTACTAAATAAATGTTACCAGGAAGGGACATACAAATCCTGAAGAGGCAGACATAGATTTTTTGCTTTTTTGTTCTCAACACTGACACAAGATTTTGGAGGTTGGTTGCTTTTTCCAGTGTACCTTTACAGGCAAAGTGGGCACTTTCTAGATGTTGGTGTGATTTAATTATAATATATCAGAAGAGGTGGCTTGAAAGTGCTCCTTGATACTTCTGAATAATAGAATATTGCAAGCATGAAGCTTAGAGAAATAAAGGGTGACCCAGGGAAGGGGGATTTAATTTCCTTTCCTAGAGACAGAAAGTATTTGTGACTTTTTTTTTAATTGCTCTTGTGTTTAGTTTCATGTTTTGTTTCCTTCTGCCTTTTGTTTCCCTGCTCAAGGACAAAATAAGAAACAAAAATAAGTTTTTATTCGTAAGTGCCCATGCTTAGAGGCCTCTGGGAACCATGACAGAAAATAACTAAAAACGTATTTTTATATTTTTTTTTTTCACAAGTAGGGAATTGTGCCCAGATAAAATTGGGATTTGGAACAAAAGGAGGCCTGTTATCCTCCCCCAGCATACAATATACAGCCTAGCAATAAACAACATTTATGCCTTCTTCCTTAGTGTGCCTGTGCATGCTCTGGGAAAGGCTGTGCTGTGTTCCTGGAAGGAGGGAAGAAAATGCAGAATACAGAGAGGTGGCAGGACAGAGCTTAACTTTAGGAGATTTAATGTGGAGTAGAAGAAAGAATGAGACCGATGGAAGGTAGTACTATTTTTATTCAGCTGCCTGGATTGTACTTATTTTCATGTAGAAGCTTTTTCATCTTTCAGTTTAGAGACAAGTGTTTGGAGCAGCTTCCTCACATTCCCCTGGTGGATTTTTGGCAAGGCTTAGTGTTAGGGCTTTCTGGTGCATTGAGTGCTTCTGGTTGTTCTTTCTCCTTTTCATTTATGCTCCCCCCAGTGCTTTTTTTTTTTCCTGTTAAATCTATATTTGCCATCTGCTTTGGATTGGTAAACAAATTGCCTCCTCATTTGAAATTATTCTGGGTTTTTAACTGTTGCTTCAGACTTCAGTGAGGCTTTTAGGTAGTTCATGATTGGTAATGAATATATTGAAGGAAGAGAACGGTGAATCAAAGAGATGACATTTGTCAGCAAGAATGTAGAAAAGTGGTCAGATTTTGTTTTACTACTATTTGCCCTCTAAGACATGAAACGATTTAGGTTTAGCCAGTATAATTCTTAAACGCGTTCTTCCTTCTTA
>VWZO01001852.1:0-29648 GCA_013396975.1 Bucco capensis | reverse complement strand
ATCCAGCCTGTCTAGATCTCTCTGCAGAGCCTCCCTGCCCTCAAACAAACAAAACACCACTACCTACCTCCTCCCAGCAAATTGCAATGGAAGACTCCTTTCTGTAGGGTATGGATGTCCCTATCTGCTGACCTTACTTGCTGTCTAGGGAAAGTTATTTCTTGCCCAGAGCCCAGCCTCACATTGCTGAAAGACCATCAGAGCTTATCCAGTGCTTAGACTATTGTCTGTTGCTGCCCATCAACAGTTGACAAGATACTGTTGTCCATGAAAGTTAGAAGAAGTGCTTTCAGACAAAAATGATCTAATAACCTTGCGTTTGGGGGGGAAAAAAAGTACAACCTCCATCAGTTTACTCTGGTATAAAGAGCCCGAGTATTTTATAAAGTCAATGCAAAAGAGATAGGAAGCTTTCACAGGGCCTTTGAACTAGTAGGTGGCAACCTTATCCCATTTTGAATCCTTTTGCAAGTATTCAATTATTTGTAAAAATAAAATAAAACCTTAAAAATAAATCTTTAAATTTTTTCTTTCTTTTTTTTTGTTTGTTTTTTGTTTTAATACTGGGGAGCAAACCAACCCTGGAACACTTCTGGTCTCATTGTTTTGGAGGCATAATGTTTTGGAGCTTGTGTGTGAAGTTTAATATTGGCAGTGAAGTTGGATTGGAATCAGAAGTTAGTTCTAAATTCTTTTTTATAGGAAAAAAAATAGAACAAGTACACAAAGTGTAAAATAAATGTGCTTTGTTCATTTTGGAGTAATTTCAGCCTTGTGTGACCGACTTTCTCTAGTATGCATTCAATAGCAAGGAATTTGGAGGGGTTGGTTTGTTTTATGTACATAGGCAGTCTTCTATTACCTATATAAGGAAGATATTTATAAACAGTTCTAAAAACTTAAGAGTAATGCTTGGAAAATCTTTAGTATTTTCTGTTACTTGAGAAGAGGGGGAGACTGTCTTACCTGTAATGGGCCAACATTTTGCTATTTAGAGTTTTTAACAGAGACACTGGTAATGTTTATAAGTATGTCTCAAGGATGAAACTTTTTAAGTACAACTGTCTCGGCAGAAGAAAAATATTGGTTGTGAAAGTCCAGCAGTAGAGAGTTTAGTTCACAGAATGTTTTTGTTATGGTCATAGTTCTCATTAATTAAAAGACGATTAGTAGAAAAGAACATGACAACTGAGGCAAAAATCAGCTGAAAACAGTGTGAGGAGGAGAAGATGTATATGGAAACATGGAAGGCTGAATGGGAGGAATCAGCACGGAGTTGAAGAGAGGCAACTGGAGACAAGTGCAGTACAGCGTAAAGTAAGACAGTAGAAGAAGAGTCTAAAAAGGCAAGAAGAAATTGTACCAGAACAGAAAAATGTAGAAAAAGCAGAGAGTAAAAAGCACATCAACATTGCCAGTACAAATTAAGCATTAATGGAAAATCTAGGCCAATATTGATCATGCAGCAAAGTCAGAATTAATTAAAAAATGTTTAGACAGAGGGAATGGGAAGAGATGGTGAAAGAAGAGGGGAAGAAAAAACCCCACCACTTAATGATTTAATAAAACCAAATATGAACCCAGATAAGAAGATCAGCAAGTTGTAGTGATCCTGTTAAACACAAGCTCAAAAGATATTCTATTGGTTTGCCTTTTCACTTGTTAAAACAAGTAGTTCAAATTCCTAATTATTTTATTATGCTTATAATTAAAAAGTATAGTTCTACTTGTGGGTTGTTTGGGTTGGGGTTTTTTTTTTGGTTGGTTGGTGTTTTTCTTTGGGGGTGGTGGCAGTGTTCCCAGATTAGTTAGTTATATCATAGAATCCTAGAATCCTAGAATGGTTTGGGTTGGAAGGGACCTCTGGAGCTCATCTAGTCCAACCCCCCTGCAGTGGGCAGGGACATCCCCAACTAGAGCAGCTTGCCCAGAGCCCTGGCAAGCCTCACCTGGAATGCCTCCAGGGATGGGAACTCAACCACCTCCCTGGGCAACCTGGTCCAGTGTTCCACCACCCTCGTGGGGAGCAACTTCTTTCTAATGTCCAGTTTAAATCTACTCTTCTCCAATTTAAAACCATTGCCCCTTGTCCTTTCCCTCCAGGCCTTTGCAAACAGGCCCTCTCTCATCCAGTTTCATATTTTACTTGTGGAAATGTATTTCATATTTCTCTATGTAGAATATGTTACACTGCAAGCAAGCACACATTTCATGAGTCAGTGCTATGCAGAATGTAGTCTCTGAAGGTATTGTGAAGGTATTTCTTATGTTTTATTTGTTGCTCTCTTTCATAATGAATTTACTTTGAAATCCCATGAATGAAAACAAATCTCATCTAGGATTGTAGGTAACTTTTTATATTTAGTTTGATGGAAAGGCTAATAGAGCTCAGTGTGAACTCCTGCTCTATCTGCCTAATAAAGCTCTTGCAGCTGTATAGATGCTGACAAATCCCCCAGTGTTTCCAGAGCATGGAGACTCGGTGCTTTGCAATCCTCTGTAGAGTGTGGTCTCAGAATTCACCAGCAATTCTTATTGGCTATGAAATGAATGAAACAGTGGCTAGACTCAGTTTTTGCTGTTATTTTTTTGCAGGTTCTCTTTCTAAATAATTTTGAAATGACACATTTAATGAAACTGGTGGAGCTCTGTTGCTTTCCTGCAAGTGCCTGTGGAGCAGGCCTTGAAGTTAGGGGCATCCAGCACCCAAAGGGATGCTTAGCACCTTGTGTTATTCAGTCTCTATAACAACAAATACATACTGCATGAAGTAACTTCTAGTATTATTTGTGTGTGCAACTCTGAAATGTCTTGAACACTTCTCCACCTTGTGTCTTGCTACAAAAATATCATTCTTTGGCTATGAGCTTTTATGCCAAAGATCCTCAGGGGACAAATGGAAGCTTACACCACATAGAGATGACGATATTAGTTTCTGTAAAATCCAAGAAAATTAATAAATGGAGTTTATTTCATAGTGCAGTAAATTTTTAATCGTTAAGGAGTTTTAACATTTTCCTGTTTGTTTGGTTTTTTTTCTTTCAACTAAGGAAATGCTACTTCACCACAAGATCAGAGACCTTCTTTCATGGACTACTTTGATAAACAAGATTCCAAGAATAAAAGCCCTGAAAACTGTAATCAGAACATGCATGAACCTTACCACATATCCAAAAATGTTTTCCCTGATAACTGGAAAGTCCCTCAAGATGGAGACTTCGATTTCGTGAGTACATTTTTATTGTTTACTTTGTTGCATGCTGTTTGTTTGATATGTGCCAAAAATAGTGAATCCCTTTCTATATCTGTGTTAATACAAGTCAAATAAGTGAACTTTAGAGAACTGGAGGGTATTCTTGAATCTTAATGGGTTGTTGAAAGCAGTACATTTGCTTAACACAGGGCTTTTTTAATGAGTGGTGTGTGATATTATGAATATACTGCTTGGTAACTACTTTTTTAAAGTACTTTTGGTTCTTCATAATTCATATATTGTAACAGCTTTAAAATTTTACCCAGTTCTATTTAAAAAATAAAAACATTGCTACAGGCATGGAATATTGTTGTTATGTATGCTGAGCATCGCAGTAAAAACATAACCATTTTAAAGTGGATTGGAGCCATTTAATCAGTCTCCTTGGAGGTGGCTAAGATCACCTACTGTTCTGCACAAGTCAGTGTGTTGCTACTATTCCAATAGCACACATCTCTCTGCATAGAATTAGTCTGTCTAGCACCAGTCTGTGTCTTTTAAGGTGGAGTTTTTCCCCCTCCAGAATATGTGTAGTTTATTTCTTTTTGCCTATGCTGCAAATTATTTTAGGGGCAAAACTAAAGTGTTTCTAAGATACAGGTTGCTTTTAAAGTGAAATAAACTATTACTGTTCAGAGCCTTGTAGATAATTATACCTGCTTTTCACCTTTGTTAGTTTTTAACACGTTTGAATGCGAGAATTTAGTTTATTTGTTGTGCTAGAGTAACCATATTCTTAACTATAGTGAAGTAGCTAAATATGATCACATGGCACCTTTTTGAAAGTACATTTGGTATTTGGAGAAAAATGTTGTGTTTCATTTTAGGTGACAGCTGTAGGTGTGGGATATTTTCCCCAGTTTTCACTTACTGCAATTCTATATAAAGCTTAAATTTAAGCAACTGGAGTGACGCCAGTTAAATAACACAGTGTGAACTGTGGCTGCTAGAGAGTTTTGATTAAGTTGGATTTTGGTTGGGGTGGGGTTTTTTAGATTTCTTTTTTTTTTAGATTTATTTTTCACCCTTTTTTTTTTTAGACTCTTTTTTTACCATAAAATGCAGTAGTTTTCATCATGAAAACTGACTAAAAAAATAATTATTTGGACTATTAATTAGAAAACAATTGGCCTCTATTTAAGTGGGGTTGCTATAAAGGCAATAAAGTTGCCCTTAGAACAATTTTAAATGTATCCTTTCATTTCCATTACTTGTTAAGACATGCAAGTAAAAATGATTTTTCTTGTAAATGTTAAGATCCTGATTCTGTGACCTTATTCATCAAAAATTCTCACATGGATAATCCTGTAGAATTTGTTGACATTGCCTGTACATAGGAAGTTGCCTTCTTGAAATCTGAATTTATCCTAGAACCAAGTCTGAGGAGTTCTGATCTTCA
Organism: Bucco capensis; assembly: GCA_013396975.1. Lineage (NCBI taxonomy): Eukaryota > Metazoa > Chordata > Aves > Piciformes > Bucconidae > Bucco > Bucco capensis. The sequence goes on along the minus strand of VWZO01001852.1, from coordinate 24,996 downwards.
AAGTCTTCGAGGGGATCTTAGAGCAGTTTTCCAGTCCCTAAAGGGGGATTATAAGACAGAAGGGGAGAGACTTTTTAAGCGGTCAGACTGTGATAGGACAAGGGGGAATGGATATAAACTGAAGCAGGGGAAATTTAGATTGGAGATTATGAGAAAGTTCTTTACCCAGAGAGTGGTTAGGCACTGGCACAGGTTGCCCAGAGAGGTTGTGGCTGCTCCATCCCTGGCAGTGTTCAAGGCCAGGCTGGATGTGGCCCTGGGTGACCTGGTCTAGTGATTGGCATCCCTGCTCAGTGTGGGGAGGTTGGAACTAGATGATCCTTAGGGTCCCTTCCAACCTGCCCATTCTAGGATTCTGTGATTCAAAAACTTAACTGTTCTCTGTGTTGTAGGCAGGCTTTGCTAGTGATCTTAGACTGGCAAGCCAAAGACTTCATAATCCTAGAATCATTGAATGGTTTGGGTTGGACCTTTAAATGTCATCTAGTCCCTGCCATGGGCAGGGACATCTTTCACTAGTTACTCAAACCCTGTGCAGCCTGTCCATGAACACTTCAATGACAGGGCATCCACAGCTTGTCTGGGCAACCTGCTCCAGTGTCATGGGAGTTACATGAAGTTGTGTTTGTCCTTGATTTTCTGCAAGGGCAGTGTTGGATGGCTTGTTGCTACAAAACGGTGTGGCGAAAGTCAAATACTTCCATAGATAAGCCAGCTTTAGAAAGTTTAGGAAGACTCTAAAATAATGGCTGTACTGCTTCAGAGTCATCCACTCAAGAATATATTTCTCTTAAGCATCTGGTACTAGCTGGTTCACACAGGATATTGGTTTGAACAACCTGCTGATTTGAACCATAGGCATTTATTATTTATATATTCTGGAAGCACTTCTATTTATATTTCAGACAGTGAGTGGCTGTATTGGTAAGTTACCTGCAAGAGACTTTCTGAAAGGATAAATCAGTGGGCAGCATGCATAATACATTGTCTACTCTTTGTTAGATCAGCATGAATATTTTCAGTTGATGACATGATGTCTTTAAATGATTCATGAAAGGGATAAATAATGGAAATTTTTTGTACTACTTAACTCCATTCTGTTTTGTTTGGAATTAGCCTTAGTGTGATCTAGAAAGGGATCCTAACAGTAAATGCTGACTGTTATGATTTTATTTAAGAAGGGATTGATACACTAGAATTAAAATATAAATAATGAAAATCTAACTTAATGTGGGTATATTCTAAGAGTGCTTCAGCTTTCTGTGTAGAAGAGGAAGAATACTCTGTAAGCTGGAAGTCAGTGAACTCATTTGTTGAATGATACCATTATTCTTACTTAACCTATATACCCTTGTAAGCTGTACATAGCATGCCAGGGCTGACAGACAACAAGTGCTTTGCTTGGGAGCTTGGGCAAAATGACAGTGCCATGCTAAGAGATATTCAAGCTTATAAAAGGGAAGGACTTAGAAGTTTGTTTAGTGAATGTGTCTGTCACAGCATAAACTAGAGAGCAGAACCGACACTGAGGTGGGAGGGAGAAAAGGAAGAAGAAACAATGCTTACAAATCCCTGCAGCTCATCAGTTTACTTAGTTCTGTGCATAAGGTGAGACCTGCAGAACTGGGAGCTAATTCTTGTGGCCAAACAGTGCTTTAGGTCACAGAGATACTTAATCCTATTCCTAGTATATTTTAGTGTTTGATAAAAAAAATACACAGCTATTTTATTTGTGTAAATGTACAAATACGTGCAATGCAGATATAGCAGTTAGTGTTACAGAATTGCTGCTGGCTTTAGATAGTATATTTTGCTTATATATAATAATACAAAATGAATTTAACCCTAGGTTTGGTTTGAAAGATTTTGTAGGGGCATAGTTTTTTGCCCCGATGGTAAATGTTTTTTAAAACTCCTTGCTGGTGAAAAGAGAAGACTTTTCCAAGAAAATAACATGTTCTGGTCAACTGAGCTTTAAAAAAAGTTTTATCAGCATTTTTTCTTCTGTAAGTACATATTTATGCTTTACTTTTCAATATTGAAGTACAGCTGTTTCTTAATTGAAAAAGCTGATCTTATTTGTTTTTCATGAATGCCATATAGGAATTAATGCCAGATAGGTCCTGTGGGCCTTCAGGTCCATGGCCAGTCTGTGCTAATTATTAGGGTAATGTTCTATGAATTGAAGAGAAAAAGCTGCCACTGCAGGCATTCAGGTTTTACATTGTATTGAACTGAGTATACCACAAACAACTTTTAACTAGGCTTAATTCTGATACTGCATAGTCACTTTGAGTATTACATTATTCCAAAGTCACTGTGTTATGAATGCTTCAGAACTAAACTGCTGTTTTTCAAGCATAACAGGGGTTTGGTTGTTTTACATTATGTTTCTTCTTGCTTCTAAAAAATAAAGAAACAAAACCAAACTAACCAACCAACCAAAAAAAACATAACAACCTCAAGCATTTTACAGCGTTGTCTTCTCTGTGACTAAGAGTGTATATAGAGTTGCTTTTTTTGATCTTTCTTTTCTGTTATTTTGTTTTCTGTTTTTGAAGTCTCATGATAAATTCTGAAAACCAAAAGTATGGATCTTTTATATCAATGGTTCTTAGGAAAATGTATTTCTGGGGAAGTACTTGTAAATGTTTTGTTTTATGTTTCCATTTCAGCCTTTGAAATGGAAATAGTGAAGCTCTGATTGGATGTAAATCATACAAAACCCAAACATATTTATTCAAACTTCAGCTTTTATATTAAACTTTTAATATCTAGTTCACACTCAAGGACATTGTGGATTTTCATTTTCAGTGAATCCTATCAGACTATAGGCAATTCTTTTAAACATTTTCATTATTTTCAAGGAGCATGCAGCAGATTGCAAAATGAAAGCAATAGTTTTAAACCCTAATTCTGTCAGTTTGCTTGGGTTAAGTGATGCCAGTAAGTCTAATCAACAAATACTCCTCATTGTGAGGAAAAGAGGCATAAGTAAAGATTCACTGAAGTTACATAATGTATGTTACTCATAGAAATGTTAACGATGCACGGTATAAGCAGCTTTTTGTAATGAGACTTAACTGTTCAAAGGGCCAACTTTTAGTATTAGTTCACAAATAAGGAGTTTGGGTCAGAGTGCTGAATTAGAGCAGCTGATGTGTTTGTTTCAACCATCTATGTGACGAGTCCTTTTCAGAGCTTTTTTCAGAGTTTTTGATAGATATGATGTATTCATGTGGCTATGTTGCTGTTATGATAGCTTTGTTCTTTCCATAGGGAATGTTTTCAGTGAGCTGTGTATATGCTGGAGAGAGCTGTGTATTAAATGAGCAGTACAACTGCAAGGCTTGGTTTAAGCAACTTGCTCAAATTTTTTTTTTGCCTTTCACAGTTTTTGTGTTATTTTGTGTGGCATTTATTGCATTTTTATGGGCATTATAGAAGATAGTTGTCACCAAAACTAGTAAGCAAGAAGTGGTTGACATTTTTGTCAGGGGGGAAAAAAGGTAATTCTTAGCTTGCTAGGTTAATGTGCCCTCTGTACATGTTGTTAAATAAACTGCTGCTTACATTTTTACTGTATCATGACATTTTACATCTCATTAAGACATAAAATTGCTCTGTAAATCTTTCTACCCCTTAGTAATATATGGTAGTATGGGACATGATGGTAACAAAGGATTTAGATGAACTACAGTGAAGTGATATCTAATTGAAGATAACCTGTGAAATAACATCACTCATTCTGAGTTGCTAAATTTCATTCACATTGATTGAATGTATTATTTAATTTTAAATGAGTCATTTACTTTGTTATGAGATGATAAAAATGTGAAAAGGCGAATCTATTTAGTATAGCAGTGCTAGGGTAATGATTTCCCTCTTTAGTAGGGCTATTTCCAAACAAGAATGTTATCCAGATTGTTAAATATTAAACAGTGAACAAGTAGATCATGTTTTGCAGTAACTGCAGTATCATGTTTAAGTAGATGCATTTTGGGTGACTTAAAGATTCTGGAATAGCAGCAAAAATTTCAAAAGCCATCTGTTACCCTAGGGAGAATATTTCCCTGAGTTTTGACCAGAACAAATACATTAGAATACAATTATTGTGGAGTAATGGTATTGCAGATACTGAACAGTTTATTTAACATTTATGAATGGATAGTGTCACAAGTAATTCTGTAAAAAAGTAAATACCATAAAATGACTGAAGACCATATAGAATTTAATTAAAAATTCAGTAATAAAGCTAGACTGAGTTAGCTTCATTGGGAATTCTTTGTCCAAAACCATTTAAGCAGCAGATGAATTTGTCTTCTTTCTAATTAATGAGAAAATATTTCATCTATTTTCAACCATTTGATATTCTTCTCAAAGTCATTTGTGGATTTTAAATAAAGTATTAAAATATATTCCTTTTGCTTTGTTTTTCATTAGTTGTTTGAATATCATGAAACATTTCCAGATGCTGACAAGAAGAATTTTTCCTGTACTAAAGAAATAAAAAACTTGCATTTCTGGGTTTGCATATGTTATATGTGCATGAGATTAGCAGAAGATTACTTACAATGTCATATAGCTAATGAAAGTATTATTGGTGTTGGCAGTCTGCATGCAGAATTTGATTCATTTCATTTCAGAGATGGCTAAGAGAGGAGAGACTGGAAAATTAATATAATGAATATACTATGCTGTATCTAGCTCATTTTGTGAGGACAGGATGAACCTTGAGGTTTTATGTACTCCTTACAATAGCTGGCTGCTACAGAAGCTTCCTGTGTTCAGTGATATTTAAGCAAATGAAAGGTGTGGGGATAATTCAGTGGGAGAGATCTTTGTAGTAGGAGTGCCCTGTGCATGGTTTGCAGCTCATGGTTGTGGTTTGTTAGGCTTATCATGCTGCTGCCCAGGCAGGCACTAGGGGAGGTTATGCTAGCCTCACATATAAACTAAAACTGTATTAATGGCTGCTGGAGGAGTTTTTTCCATTAGGTAAAGAGAATGGACCATTTTTTAATAAACTCTGCAAATCAACTCCTAACTGACTTAACAAAATCCTATTTCATAGAATCCTAGAATGGTTTGGGTTGGAAGGGACCTCTGGAGGTCATCTAGTCCAACCCCCCTGCAGTGGGCAGGGACATCCCCAACTAGAGCAGCTTGCCCAGAGCCCTGGCAAGCCTCACCTGGAATGCCTCCAGGGATGGCAACTCAACCACCTCCCTGGGCAACCTGTGCCAGTGTTCTACCACCCTCGTGGTGAGGAACTTCTTTCTAATGTCCAGTTTAAATCTACTCCTCTCCAATTTAAAACCATTGCCCCTTGTCCTTTCCCTCCAGGCCTTTGCAAACAGGCCCTCTGCAGCCTTCTTGGAAGTTCCCATTTTAGGTACTGGAAAGTCACTAGTAGGTCCCCCTGAAGCCTTCTCTTCTCCAGGCTGAACAATCCCAGCTCCCTCAGCCTGTCCTTGTAGCAGAGGTGTTCCAGCCCCTGAGCATTCTCGTGGCCTCCTCTGCACCTGCTCCATCAGCTCCATGTCCTTTCTGTGTTGAGGGCTCCAGAACTGGACCCAGTATTGCAGAGGAGGTGTGAGCAGAGCAGAGTGCAGTGGCAGAATCACCTCTCTGGCTCTGCTGGCCACGCTTCTCTTGCTGCAGCCCAGGATGCCATTGTGCTTCTGGGCTGCCAGCGTGCACTGTTTGCTCATGGCCAGCTTCTCAGCCACCAGCACCCCAAGGCCTTTTCTGCAGGGCTGCTCTCCATCATCTCATCCCCTAGGCTGGATTGATAGTGGGGATTGTTCTGACCCAGGTATAGGACCCTGCACTTGGTCTTGTTGATCAACAGACTCCTCCTGTATTTGTATATTCTGACCACAAAAGGACAAATATTTTTCTTGCAGAGAGCAGAAGAATACACTACCTGAGCAGAGTGTTTCTCCAACTGGTATTGAATCCGTGTTGAATTCCTTTGCTTCAAATATGTCCCTTCACCTATTAGTATAGAAGTTACAAGCCTAGTGATTTGGTCTTACATATAACTAAATTCTTTCTGTTTATCTTAAATTGCAGGATTATTTTAAAGCTGTTCCTGTGGTCACCAAGTTGGCCATTCCAAAGTGTTAGTGCTGTGCTTGCAGTTTTGCAAAGGGAATTGTGCCATTTGACAAAAATTATACAATTTCGTGTGCTAAAAAAGCAGAGAAACACCCTTCCAGGCCAAAAAGTTTTTTGCATTCTTACATATGAAAAACAGACTTAAAGGGTTTTTACTTACCATTGACTTGTTGTCTGAAGAGAAGATAAGAACAGAGCTCAGGCTTGAATTGAAGCAGTTTATTTGAAGTTAGATAGTAAGAATGTCTAATAGGATAACAACATATGAGAGCAGCTTGCCTCAGAGGATTGCAGAAGTTTATGCTATTATTGTGAGTGTTGAAGACCTGGTTTGATACACAAACACACCAGGAATAGTTTTGGTGGAGTTTATACCACTTGGAGCAGAGGATTGTTGTAGGTGACGTCCTCCTGTAAATGATGGCCTTTTTTCCTGTGGCTTTTTAGGCTACTGCTGATGGCTGGTGTTTGTAATCATAAAAGATGTTGAGAACACATAGATCTTGCAAACTCAAGCTCTTGAAAGTAGTGATATACTTAATTTGTTGATTAGGGGTGTCAGTAATTTGGAGGAGCTAGACCTTGGGTAATGTTGACAATTTTCACAATTAGCAGTCAACTATTATTCCCAAATATGAGTCTGCCTCTGGAAAATTTCAGCCAAGATTCAGTCAGTAAAACGTAACCATATTTTCCCTCCCAAAAGTTTAAAGTATCCCTGCCATCTTATTTGATGATGTCAGATAGTTTCAATGTGCAGTGTGGGTTTTAATTACAAAATAGTCTCTAGTGAAAAGACACTTTAAAACTTATTTTTCAGCCAGCTTTGAAATTTGTAACAGTTAAAAATGAAACTGCATTGCTCCAAGATGATGCAAGCATTTGAACTCCTAACCTCTTTTAACCTCATTAGCTCAAATGGAGAGACTGAAGTGTACCTCAAGTGTCTATGTTCAGTTATTCAGCAGGTCTGTAACTAGTGCATGGTTTAAGGAGAACAAAGGAGAGACATGAGTGAGGCTGATGAGCTGGGGCAGTGCTGCTGGTTTAAAGTAACATCTTGTTACCTTAGTAACTAGTTGTCTGTATTAATATACCTCTCTGGGATCATTGTGTAATAGCTCAGTAATGTGTATAGCCTAGAAAGAGCTTTGAAATACTTGGAAAAAGCAGTTGTGGCTGGACAAGTTTTAAACCATCCTTTTTTGTACATCAAACCAATTCATTTTCAGGTCTATTCTGTTTTCTTTTACCTAAAAAAAGGGGTAGGGAGGGGCAGATATTTAGTTTCCATGTTACATGACTCACTATTAATGTCAAGACACACCTTTGTGTGTAATGTCTGATCCCCAAACTGAGTGCTGACACCAAGAGGTGCATGTTCTACTTCAGGGTTTCAGCACAAGTCTTTGAAATCATCTTTGTGAAAGTATCATGAGAATTTACCACCAAGAAACAAAATCTGTTCTACTCTTTGCTATGATGATTAATGATAATGGAAAGAAGTAAAAAATAAAATGTGCATCAGGAGAGTGGGCAACTGGAATTTTGCTAGACTATTTTAATTTCTGTAACTCCTTAGTTTTAAAGAGAATTTCCTCATGATGTGGTTTGCTGAAGAACATGGGATGTTTCTTGAGGTTTAGCTATTTTGTCTCTCTTTTATTTATTTATTTATTTATTTATTTTTACATTTTTACTGGGCTTAAATAGCAACATGAGAACCTGTCAAGATTCTAGCAATTTAACAGAAAAAAATTCCGGATTAGTTCAGTATCTGTGTGGCTAACTCAGTAATCAACACATTAGATTACATTAGATTTCTGTGCCTCTTGTTTTGATGAGCAGCCGGTAAGTGCCAGGTGTAGACTATATATTAAGCATAGATGTTAACAATATTTCATAAACAAAATACTGGAAATTAAGTGGCTGTCATCTGATAATATTGAGCTTTATGAAGAAAGCAAAAAATTCTGTGCAGATTTTGTTTGCAAATAACTTGTAGAGTTTGAAGAAAGAGACTTCTGCATTAAGGCGTTGACTTCAAACAGAGGACTCTTAATGCTTGGAATTCTTTGTTATTTGGAGTTAATATCTTCAGATACCTGCTTAGATTGGACTTAGTACATATTTACCAAAACCAGAGATTACCCAGAATATTTTTGTTTCCATGTAAATATTATTTCCTTTTCTTATGACTTTCATATCTTGGAGGTGAAAGGGAACTCAAATGAAACTTGAAAGTGAAACCTGTATTTCTGTAATGCTACAGTTACATTTTCATTCATTTGTATTTTAGTAATGTATGACATTTATACATGAAAATGATCCAAATATCTGACTATGGATGCCTCATAGTCCACATTTACTTTTGTTCAGTGGGAGTTGTAGCACTGCAACATTTTATTTTTTGGTGAAAAAGGTGATGTTTATAGTAGAGATGTATGTAATATAAAGCTTGAACTGTTTGGAGACTTGAGTTTTTTCATTTGTTGATTTTGTTGCTTAAATCTGGGTAAAAGTGTGTCTCACAGTAGTACCAGTACCTAAAAAGGTAAAAAAAAACCACAATGTAAAATCACCCAACAGAAACACAAAATTAATTTGGCATGTTTGTGTACCTGTTTTGTAGGGTTATAGGTGAGTAACAATTTAAAAAGGAAGCTATGCAAGCCCAATATATAAAGCTGCAGCTACTGACAAACTCTCTATAGAAGAGTTAATCCCATAGTTGCTAGAGTCAGTGGCAAAACTCCTCCTGATGACAGTGTTAAGTTTAGCTACTCAGATTATTAAAGAAACCACTTTCATTTGTGCTTCTAAATGTGAAATGCATTTAGATTTACACTTAGAAATTTTCTAGTTTGGACTGTTTATCTGAGTATTTCTTAGTTTGGGGTAAGTATTCCTAGTTTCTAGGGAAGAAATACCTGGGAAATTAACATTTCTTTAGCATCTCCTTAAAGATCTTGCTATTTCTTACATATATGTTTGTGTTGTTTGTAGGAGTTGTACAGATAGGAGTACTTGTAAGAAAATTTAGTTTCTTAACCTAAATAAGATGTACCAGGAGAAAAGTGCTTTGTAGGAAAGCTCTAAAGGTACAGTTGCATAGTTACAGCTGTTTCAAAACCAGTACAGCTTTTCCTGAATGATACTGTATAAGCATAAAACCATAGAAAGCTTAGAGCTGGAAGGGACCCTTAAAGGTCATCTGGTGCAAGCACCCTGCTATAAGCAGGGACACCTGTAACTAGATCAGGTTGCCCAGAGCCCTGTCCAACCTGACCTTGAATGTTTCCAGGGATGGAGGAGTATCCACCACCCTTCTGGGCAACCTGTTCCAGTGCCCCAGCACCCTCGCAGTGAGAAATTTCCTCCTTCCATCTAGTCTGAATATCCCCATGCTGTAGTGTTTGTAGATGTGAATTAAGTTGGAGTTTCTGAAAACATGTTTCAATTTTTTTTCCCTCATGGTGTCACTACAGCCCAATATATTTAGTTGTTTTTTCTATTTGAATAGTCTTCTTTCAAGTAGAAATGGAGGAAAAAGTGTTCTTCAAAGGCACTTACAGACTGTATTTCTCCATCACCCCAAAAGTTCTCTAGGTTCAGAAAGTTCCCTTAGTCATCTCATTTATTTTTTACTATCATTTTTGCCATCCCTTTTATTTTATTGTGTCCTCTTTGTAGACTGCTTTTTGATGTAGGGAATTACTTAAAGAAGTGCGTGAATGGAAGAAGAGCTTTATTACTACAAGTTACTTGGGCATTGGTCCCACTGGAACCTGGAGGAGATGCTCATAATTTTTTGAAGGTAGTTCTTCATGTGCTTCTAGTGCAAATGTGTGGGGTTTTTGCTTGTGTTTTTTTTTTGTTGATTATTTTGATGTTGTTTGGTTTGGTTGCTTTTTTGTTGTGTGGTTTGTTGACTTTTTTTTTAATGCAATGTCAGTTGTATTCTTGCTTTGACAGAATGGTCATTTATTTTTTTATTGAAGTTAGTCATTACTTTAAGTTTGCCATTAATTATAGACACATATTGTAAATGCCATCCATAATACACAAGAAGAATGTGCACTCTAGAGAGATGGAAATGGCCTCAAGATGAGAACTCCTATCCTCATAATGTTCATAGAGATAGAAATGTGGTATTTCTATGGTGCTTGTGATGTGTTTTATTTTGCTTTTGCAAAGCTAGAAATTTCATTGCTATTTCTGTCTTTCTAATGAGTTTCCTTTAACTAATAGAATACCACTCTGAGTCAAGCTAGAGACCGATGTAAGTAAGCCTACGTTCAGACAGATTCAATTAAATTAACAAAGACATTAAATTAAAACTTAAGCTGATGCTTGTCTTTTGGGGATTTTGTGTGTGACTAATGCTTCAGCGAGCTGTGAGCACCTGTGTGCAGCCCACCTTCAACACTACTGCAGCAAAACACAGGAGGAATTGGTGGGAGTGTGATAATTGTAGTGCAGCTCGATGTGTACATGCTCAGCTGTTTCATTTGTTGTCTCTTGTGCTGGTTAAGTACCTTGTCATGGGTTTCAAAAGAGACCTGGCTTACAGTGGTTGTTTTTCCCTACATCAAGCTCTCTGACAACTGGTAACATGTTTTGACTGCTCCTGTAATACAGAGCCTTTTGAAGAAATGATGTTATGGCCAAATAATGCACCTTTCACACTCAGTGGTTAACAGGATTGAACTCTCAAATCGTGCAGTGCCATTTCAGTTAAAAAACAAAATGCCCCCTCCCCCCCAAAAAACCCAAACCAAAACATTAGCTCCCAACAGTTTTCAGAGTAAAGAATATTTGCAGAGAAAAAGAGCTTATGCCTTTGGAGAGGATTCCTGAAGGATTTAGGGAAAAAGTGGTAGGTGGAGGGAGGCCAGGCTTTCTATTACTGAACATCCCCATGGCCTGCGAAACTCAAGAGGCTGATTTTCTTTGCTGCTGGCTAATGACTCTATGGCAACAGCCCACTAATCATCTCAGAGGTGGGCTAATTCAAAGCTGCAGGAGAAAGCAGAGGTATTGCAAACAGTGGTTAGTTTGAAACCACCTAACCTGTTTTCTGTGTTCTAAAGAGCTGTTGCCGTGGCAACAACAAGGCCCCAGCGCTGCTGAGCTTTGGAGGTTCGGCAAGCGTGTGCGCGTGGAGGGGCTGTGTCACTAGCAACACAGAGCTGTGCTCCTTGCACCCATCTTTTTGTAGCTAGCTGTGGGACCCTGCAGTTAACACCAAGACTTTAGAAAACCTATTACCTAAGTCCTAATGGAGCTGTTTAGTAATCTAGTTTCATTTCAGCCAAGTTCTTCCTTTGTTTATCTTCTCTGTTTTAGTGCAGCTGCCCAAAATACAGCACCTCCAAAGAATGACAGTTGCTGTATCCTATGATCCTCAAACTATCCTATGACAAAACACCATCATGATTTTGTTCTGTAATTCCGTATCTTGTGTTATGGAACTCAGCAAACACAAGCTGTTTGACCAGAGGTTAGGGAGAAATTCATTCCAACGCTGACATGCCACATGCCTTCATTGAAAAATAGCCTGACAGTTTTAGTCAGTGAATTACTATCTGAAATGCCTCTGCTGTTTGCAGTTGCCATTATAACATATAGGGGAGAGAGAATTTTGCAGATGGCCAATTCAAGAAACTATTCAACAGTTTTAAATTGACAATCAGTGCAGGGAAGTTCACCTGGCATCTTTACTGTGCTTAGGGTGAAAACTGCCACTTAGGAAGTGGACAGCAGTATCGTGTGCTAATAAATGTTAGTAGTGGTATAATCCAGTTTGCAATTTAGTGCAGGTTTTTGTTTTGTTTGAGAAGAGTGTTTGTAATGTGATTAGTGTCTGAAAGGAAAGTACATTCTTGCCAAGCACAAATTCAAGAGAAGTCCTTGTCATAACTGACCTTGGAGTCACAGGAGTAGTTCAAAGCCCAGCAAATCACCCTAGTAGTACTGGAACCTCTGCCTTACCGAGTGGGAGCTATGAGAATAAAGAACACTCTAGCTAGCTACTTCTTTTTTTTCTTTTCTTTTTTTCCCAAATTTATCAGCATTATTTCAGATTTGCTTCTTTGAGCCAGGGATTGAAAGCCTTCCTCCACCTCTAACAAGTAAATGATGAGACCAAATACAAAGGAGAATATTCATCTGCAGTGTTTATTTCATTGGTTATCTGGGACAAAGTGATGTGATGATTGTGAAGGATTCTTAACTTGATCTCATTAAATGCAAAATGTGTTAAAATAACTGTGCTCAGGTGCTGAAACCAAACACTCAAAAATGTAGGGAGTGATGCATGTGTGATTGCTTGACCCATTATGGGCCCATTCTTTAACTTTTTACCCATAGTCATAGAATTGACGAATGTGTTACAGTTTTAAAAAAGATAAAAACGAAATTAAGGCTGTTGAAGGAGTTGTAAGGCATTCTTCCCTAATGTCTTTCAAGTATTTGACTTAACATTATTTCAAAGGCTTTTATACATAGAATCATAGAATGTAATTTCATCATTTCAAAAAATTTAAAAAAGGAAAAGGAGGAAGAAAAGCAACACTTACTCCATGCAGGCACAACGACCTTCCACTACACACTACTGGTGAAGTTTGAACACTGAGTTGTTAACCACTGGTACCTAGATAAGTGTCCTCAAATGTTAGGGTAAGTATGCTGACTGGTAGAGAGAAGACTAGAAGAATCTACAATGAAGGAGTGAAGTTGAGCCTGGGGAGGAGGAGGCAAGGTGTTGCTTTAATGTTTTGCCTTTATTTCTCACTACCCTAATCTATTTTTAGTGGCAATAAATTAAATTTTCCCCATGTTGAGTATGTTTTGCCCATGATAGTAATTGGTAGGCAATTCTCTTGCCTTTATCTGGAGACATGAGCTTTTTCATCCTACTTTCTCACCTTGACCTGTTTAAAGAGGGGGGTGAGTGAGCAGCTGGGTGGACATTTCATAGAATCCTAGAATGGTTTGGGTTGGAAGGGACCTCTGGAGCTCATCTAGTCCAACCCCCCTGCAGTGGGCAGGGACATCCCCAACTAGAGCAGCTTGCCCAGAGCCCTGAATGCCTTGAATGCCTCCAGGGATGGGAACTCAACCACCTCCCTGGGCAACCTGTGCCAGTGTTCCACCACCCTCGTGGAGAGGAACTTCTTTCTAATATCCAGTTTAAATCTACTCCTCTCCAATTTAAAACCATTGCCCCTTGTCCTTTCACTCCAGGCCATTGCAAACAGGCCCTCTGCAGCCTTCTTGGAAGTTCCCTTTAGGTACTGGAAGGTCACTAGTAGTTCCCCCTGAAGCCTTCTCTTCTCCAGGCTGTAGCCAAGTTTAACTCCCCACACCTGGTTAGACTCATTTCAGCAGTCTCCTGTAGCTAGAAGTTCATCTTCGCCTTTGACATAAGGAGAAGTTTTTTTGTATGTATTAGCTCTCCTTTATCTATTCCTGATACAGCACTTCTGTAACTCTCAATAACCAGGAAGGACCATTGGAGATGCTCAGTTGGAAAGAGTGCCAGGTCTGGTTCCTTCTCAGTGATCTAAAGCACAAATACCATCTGTCCTACAGCTAAGATCACTTCAGTGAGTTTCCACCATAACGGCTCATGCTTGCCAGAGAGAAGAGAATCAGTCAAGCTGCTTTTTCATTTCTTTTTACAGATCTGTCCTCAGATTGCCCTAGACCACATGTACAGAAGTACAGCTTCCAAATTCCTACTCTTTAAAGTTGTCAGCTTTCTGTGGGACTTCTCAGAAGAAGACCTTGTCTGCAGCACATGGGCTTTGGAGTGGCCTGAATGCATTTGTTGACTTTTTGCTGGAGTGACTAGCTGTTCTCAGAGTAATGATTTGAGTCAGAGCTGGCTTGAAGCCTTATTGGTATTTTGCAGCATCTAGATGATTGGTGAGTAGGTATACTAGTGAATGTTTAAGTCTTCCTGCTAGTGAAGTTCACCATTTGCTCAGATACAGCCCAAAGGGCAAATGCAGTTGAAGAAATTGGTTCTACCTCGTGCTCCACCATGGCAATAGGGTAAGAGGAACAATCTAAGCCTCTGTATACCAAGAACATACCAGGGTGATTATTTCTGTGAACAAACAAGGAGGCATGAGATCTTCCTGCTCTGCAGCAAAGATAATGATACATGGAACTGAACTATCTAGTAGCAGACTAATATTGGCTATTTCTTGAGATGCCTGATAATATTGGGGAATGGAGTCTGGAGAATTGTGAGCAAGTAGGCTTCAGGAAGATAATTGAGACAGTTTTTTGGGACCTAAGATGCTTCAATGGGCCTATTTTTCCTGATCATGAATTATTTTTGATTGTCTAGTTTATCTGCTGGGTCCCATATGGATACCTCTTTAATACTCTAGTCACAGGCATCTTACAAGCCTTTTTCTTGCAACATATATTTATGAATGATCCTTAGAAAGTTAGTCAAAAGATGTGAGTTTTCCCTAGCTTCACAAAGGTGTTTTTTACTCTAGTTACTCCTTTTGCTTCCCTGTAGTAACAGTTAGTTTCAGGATTTCAGACTTCCTGTGACAGGGCTTGCATTGCTTAGCTCCTTAAGTCTTAGGCTGGATTGTTGAAAGACTCCTGATCCTCTGAGAACATCCTTATCAAAAAGTGTTAGGAAGTTCACTATATGTACATACACAGTCAAGTGGACCAGTTTCTGTGAGTGGTGGCCAGCTTTGTGTTCATCCTTTGTACTCATCCTTTACATTTGGTGGGGGGACTCTCCTTCCCCTTGATTTGGATTGTTTTTGAAAACAAAAATAGCAGTTGTTCTTTAGGCATTCTTTAGGAGTGCATGTCTCTCCTGGAAATGTTTTTGTAACATTCTTCAGTGAAATTTCCCAAGAGCTAAACAGTTTGCTGGCTGATCTAATGAAAGTTTTTATTGAGACTTTGATGTTGTCTTCACATCCCTTTGTGAATCATCTCTATAACCTAATGGCTACATCTTCACTACTTAATTTTTCTAATTCTTTTAGTGAAAATAGGCTTCTCTAGTGATGAGTGTGTACTCATGAGATTCAGTCTGGAGTCATACTGGCTTGCTTTATGCTCGGAAAAAAACCTCTATGAGGTTGCACTTTGTGATTCCTGCAGAGTTTAATTCAAGCCAGGGAATCAACCTGCCTGTGCTCTTATCAAAGTCACACACATCCAGCACTGAGACATCAGATGTATATGTCTTTTTTCAGTGTAATTTGAATGAGAAGTTCAGGAAGAATTTTGAGCTTTTCAAACAGGTGGCAGAAAATGTCTGTATGCCTAATGATTTCCCTGCAAGAAGGCACAACAGTCAGAGTAGCATGCTGGCTGCAAGAGGGCTAGGGATGTGATTCATGTGCATCCACCAAAGCACAGATGTGCTTTGAGATCTGAGAAATGTGTCCATCCCTGAGATGTGGAGATTTGTCCTGTTCAATACTTTTTGTAAGCATGGTGTCAGCACAGAGGGCTGCTGCACAGGATGCAGCTCTTCACAGTGCTTCTTCAGTCCTTACTTTCCTCGACGCTTGATGTTTCTTCATCTGTCAACCTGTAGGTTCAGCTAGTAATGGAACTTCTTCAAGAAGGTATATTCATGTGTATATTCCTAAATCTACATGAAGTCCTATTAAAAGTTACTTGGGATTCTGGATGTGATTTGGATATGAAGGATGCACATTTACCAGTAGTACCTCATATATGCAACTTTCACAGCACAGCCTTGAGTATGTATGCCTGTGGATACTGCACAGGAAAAAATGAACAAACAAAACAAAAACAACAAAGAATTTCAGGAAGTATACTTCCAACATCCACTAGTTTAAGGAAATAAGTGGAATTAAGGGAGAACAAAAAACAAGTTTAGAAGAAACTTCTACTTGAAGAATCCCACATCTGAATGTGTGGTTCTTCACATAACAACAACTCATTTAAGTTTTGGGGTTGTTAACTTTACACACTATTGCAGGAAAATGAAAATAAGGAAAACACCATGAGGCTGCAAGTCTTCTGGTAACATTGGATATTGTAAAGCTTGTTTTCTTTCACTGCCATGTTCCTATCTGGGCATTTAGAAGAACTGGTTTGTTAGGGGTTTTTTTCAGTAGTAAGGTATTCTGGGATAAAGATGAAGAGAAAAACTTCAGCAGCAATCAAAATTAGAGGAGAACTTGGACTGAGGTTGTTCTCCATGGCAATACCATCTAACTGTAAGCATATCAGAGAAACAGAGTTGTGGAGGTAAGTATTGAGTTTTGTGCTAATATGACTGTGGAAGATGTTCACATTCTCTTATTTCAGCAGTTATTCTATGGATAACCATATGTTACAAAAAAAGAAAGAAAAACAGAGAGAAGATGGCTCTTGAAATTTGGTAGGAGGAGTTTTTTTGAGCTACTGCTTTGTTCCTGTTGTAACAGGTGTAAAATCCTAGTAGTCTGATGACTACACAATTGAAAAATGGAATCAAAAACTGTTTTGTGCTTTCCTATGTAAGACCAGTGGCAGCATCTGCAACCCTTGTTTTAAATGCTTTGTCTTTTTTTTTAATGACTTCCACTTGCTTGCATACAAACAGATTCACCTTATTCCTGCTCTCCCTTCCACCCTTCCCTTTACTACAGATGTTAAGCACAACAGTTTAAAGAATGAATGGCTAGATAAAATAATTTGTATTAATCTCAGATGTGACATCTCACAGGTTGCACAGGAAGCACCCTTTATGTCAGCTATACATTCCCTATAGAATCTCTGTCAGCTGTTATTTATCACATATTCTGTATGAACTCTGAAGTTAGTTTTTTCTAGCTAGTAATTTGTACTTATCAGCTACTTCAGCTTTCTTATCTCTGTAAGATATCTGCTTATCTCTGGCTTTGCCCTTCTGAGAATTCATACTGACCTCTTTGACCCTCTCATGCCTCTTCTTTGCAAATATCAGGTTTCTGCCTTTAATTCAACGTGCCATTAACTTGGCTTACCTGTGTTATTTAAGTTGTAGTTTACAATTTGTGTTTATAATACCACTTCTTTAGTCAGGAGTCTATCTTCAATTATGTGAAAAAATGTGCAGAGTCTCAGTGGTAGTTTGCATCTGCCACTGAATTGTGGGCAGACAGGATTGCCTTGAAGGGGAAAACTTGCTGCTGCTGTTTGTGGGCAGGCAGAACTTCTCCAAAGACATTGTGTACCTGAATACACTACTACTTGATTTCTGACCTTAGCTCTTTGGAGTTTTCCTAAACCATCTGGAAATACTGAATTTTTAAGCTGTTGGAAAGAAATTGTACAAGTTGTTTTTCTCCTTCAAGTCAAAATCAGGTGCAAAAATACTGTGAATAGGTGGGTTTCTTGCAAAGAGTAGAAGAGATAACATATGCAGACTGTCATTTTCTTGTGGCTTTTCAGAATGTTTATTTCAGATAAACTTGAGTTTCACTTTCCCTTTATGTTCAAATGAGCTCCTAATTGAAACAAAACATGAAGTCACAAAGCCACATAAGTCCACTGGTGATGTCCATTACAACTCAAAATGTTCAGAACAGTGATTTATTCTTTCAGTGCTTCCTGAGTGTCTTATACTTGGGATATATTGACAGGGTAATTCAAGTATGAGTACGTATAGAGATGGAAGTGAATGAACAACTAAATAACTACTCCAGCATTTTCTTTTCTTGTCTACTACTGTATTATTTTTATTTAGTAAGATATTTCTTGTCCAAGCTACGATTAAACTGAAAAATGAGAGATTAAAATTACTTGCTGTATCCTTACTAAAGTAGATTTGCTACTGAATGCTATTTCCAGACTAGCTTAACAAATCTAACTTGAAGGTACTTCCACCCTTGGGAGCCTGTGTCACAGTTTTATAGATCTGGCAGCTAAACAATGTTTTTTTTATCTTCAGTTTAAAATTTTATGATGTTATGCCTAGTTAAAGTTCTTTGAACAATCATCAACAATTCTTACTTCTCCAAGGAGGAATAACTTAGTCAAGTTATATAGGTTATTAAATCTTCCCTTAGGTGTCTATCTTAGGGACAATCTTGCAAAAATAAAACAATATATGCATGAGTGTATAAATACCCACTCCCAAAATTATTATAAAGATTTGGAGTTCATTTCTACTTTGAAGGTCCCTGAAGCTTAACCAAGTTGTCAGTAGCTGCCAAGAGTAAGATCATTTCCCCTGTGTGTTGATTCTGGACTTGCATCATGAGCATCCACAGGTGGGAGTAGCTGTTTCTCCAGGAATTTTAAGCTGTGACAAGCCAGTCTTGATTCTGGAGCCACAGCACAGGAACAAAAAACCACAGTAACTGCCTTGTAACCCCATTATAAAGGGGTTACAGGGTCTGATCAAAGGACTAGAGAACCTCGCCTATGAGGACAGGCTGAAGGAGTTGGGGTTGAAAAGAGAAGACTTTGAGGGGATCTTATAGCAGCCTCTCAGTACCTAAAGGGGGACTACAAGGTAAAAGGTGAGAGACTTTTCAGCTGGTCAGATGGCGATATGAATGGGGAATGGATACAACCTGAAGGAGGGGAAATTTAGACTGGAGATTAGAAGGAAGTTCTTTCCCCAGAGGGTGGTTAGGCACTGGCACAGGTTGCCCAGAGAGGTTGTAGATGCCCCATCCCTGGCAGTGTTCAAGGCCAGGCTGGATGTGGCCCTGGGCAACCTGGTCTAGTGTGTGGCATCCCTGCCCATGGCAGAGAGGTTGGAACAAGATGATCTCTAAGGTCCCTTCCAACCTGGCCATTCTGTGATTCTATGACAACAGCCAGGGGAGATGACTTGGTCCATGTGCCATCTTTCCTAAGGAGCTACTTTGTCTCCCTATATACATCGAACAGACTCTAGACAGACTCAGAGAAAAGGCTTATCTTCTTGAGCTCAGCCTTTTGGACATGAAGACAAATCACTGTGAAGTTAAAAAAAAAACAGACAAAACTCCTTTGTTGTTTCATGTGTGAACTGTTTCAAGATACCATGTAAATAAATGGTTTCAGAGAAGGAAGAGGCTAGCCACTGGCAGACAGCAAGGAATTCATTCCTAAGTATGCTGCCAGGGTTATTAAAATAGCTGTAGAAAGCATAGAAGGAGCCATTGTGTTCAATGTCAGTATTTCATTCATGTAATCCAGTGGCCAAATGCCAGGTACTGCCCCTAGGCCATACCAACCCCCAGCAGTGCTCTAGGCTTGGGGAGCAGTGGCTGCAGAGCTGCCAGGCACAGAGGGACCTAGGGGTGCTGATTGACAGCTGAACAGGAGCCAGCAGTGTGCCCAGGGGGACAAGAAGGCCAATGGCATCCTGGCCTGGATCAGGAACAGTGTTGGCAGCAGGAGCAGGGAGGTGATCCTGCCCCTTTGCTCAGCTTTGGGGAGGCCTCATCTCCAGTACTGCATCCGGTTTTGGGCCCCAAAAGAAGAACATGAAGGACAAGAAGGACATGGAGATGCCAGAGAGGGGACAGAGGCTCCCAAGCTGCTAAAGGGCTTAGAACATAAGCCTGAGGAGGAAAGACTGAGGGATCTGGGCCTGTTTAGCCTGGAAAAGAGGAGATTGAGGGGAGACCTCATGGCTCTCTAGAACTACCTGAAGGGAGGTTGTAGAGAGGCAGGGACTGGTCTGTTCTCCCTAGTGGAGAGTGATAGGACAAGGGGAAATGGATGGAAATTGCCCCAGGGGAGGTTCAGGCTAGACATTAGGAGGAATTTCTTTGCTGCAAGGGTTGTGAGCCATTGGAACAGGCTGCCCAGGGAGGTGCTTGAGTCCCCATCCCTGGAGGTGTTTAAGAGACAGGGAGATGTTGCCTTGGGGAGCATCATTTAGCAGGTTGCTAGGGCTAGGACAAAGGCTGGACTGGTGATCTTCAAGGTCTCTTCCAGCTGCAACTGTTCTATGATTCTATGGTTCTATGAACACTATTTTAGAGTGATATTTTCATTTTGTTTGGATTATGTTGTGATGCCTTATGGCTGGTATTATGGGCTTGAAAGAAGAAAATAGACTATACATATAATAAGATAGGTGTATTAAGTTTATTGCTAGAAATATGAATACCAACGTAAGGAATGTCTTTTATACTTTTAGGATTGTCTCTTGATTCCAAAACAAAAGAAGTGTGTACTGGTTTTTAGGATTGTGTTCTTATTTCCACCATAGATTTGTCCTCTTGCAATATTTTTGACAAGTTTATTGTGCTGTAATTCTGGCTATAAAAATGATTATCTGTGTACCTTGAACAGTTCAGAGGCTAAATAATGTCAGTTTATTTGGATCAAATGTAAGTGAACAGAAAGACTATCTGAAGATGCCTGTGTTGTGCTTGTGAAATGGTGATTTGTTTTTTTTACTATTTAGGGAAATACTCTTCAGGAAAAACTATTACAGTGCAGGTACAGTGCATTTTAACTTTTGTGCCCACTCATTTCAGAGTTCATGAGAACATGGCTATATTAGAGCATTTTTCCCCTGCATCATCTCAAGGCTTTTTTCCAGATTACATTTTTAACTGCTAGTGTAGACTTTGTTTCTCTGTGCTAATGTAACACACCTATTTTGCTCCAGGTTATGTTTACGTAACTAGCACTGTTTGACAGGCAGGATTATTTTCATATCTCACTAGCATAGCCATGCCAGATCTGAGGAGAGTGAAACAGTGTTTGAACCTGTGACAAATGTTTTTCATGGGATGTTGGCGAGTGCCATATTTGTGTGTTTGGCATAGCCTGTGTTGCAGGAACGGGATTTTCTGGTAGAGCTGAAGCAATGTAATTGCACTGACAGAGACCTTTTAGTGGAGAGACAACAGTGAGAAGGGTTCAGAGCTGAGAATTTAGTCAAGGACTTTCTTAATTGTAGCCTTGTAACAGAAAAATCACAGTATCCCAATATGTCANATGCATCCTAGGATGCCATTGGCCTCTTGGCCACAAGGGCACATTGCTGCCTCATGGGCATCCTCCTAGCCACCAGCACTCCTAGAGCTTTTTCCCCAGGGCTGTTCTCCAACAGATCAGTTCCCAGTCTGGACTGATCCATGGGCTTGTTCTTTCCCAGATGCAGTACTTTACACTTACCCTTGTTAAATTTCATCAAGTCTCTCCCTGCCCATGTCTCTAACCTGTCCAGGTCACTCTGGATGGCAGCACAGCTCCTGGTGTGCCAGCCACTCCTCCAAGCTTGGGATCATCTGCAAACTTGCTGAGAGGGTGTTGCTGAGGGAACACTCCATCCATTCATCCAAATCCTGTTATCAGGAGAATGGTGGCAGAGAAACAGAAAGTGAGCGACTCCACAATAGTTCCTAGCAGAGCTGGAATAAGATGCAGGAGTCCTGCCATTGGCTCTCGTGTAGCATAAACTCTGCTTACTCCCATGTATCTCATCTTCACTTTCAAATGACCTACTACTTTGTGACAAGCTTATCTCATTTCGATTGTGCCCCCTTGCAGGCAGTTTGGAATGTGTCAGGCAATGGAATCATTTTGGATGCTATTGGAGTTCAGTTAAATAAGTGATGTATATTGTTATTTAATCAGCACTATTACATATATGGTTTATGCTGTGAAAACTTTCTTACTATGTAATTTCTTTTAATGTATTTTATTGAATTCCATCTCTTGATTGAAAGTTTGTGATTCTTTTCTCCTTTAGACAGTAACTGTTGTCCTTATTTTGCCAGCCAAATAAATTAAGTGATACATGTTTGTCAGCACTCATGATAATCCTGAATATATTTGCTTATCTATATAGGATACTTTCACATGAATTTGTGTAACCTAATGATGGGTGAAGAACTATTTTTTTCAACCTTTATCCGTTCACACCTACTCCTTAAGCAAAACACCCGTGACTTCCTTGTCATCTTATATTCAAAATGTTGGCTGTGTCAGCAGTGATAGTAACCTGTTCTCATGTGGGAACTATCAACATTTCTAATAGCTAGCCTCTCTACCAGCTTCTCTTATGTGCTGGAGTGTTGTGCTTCTGAAGTATGCAGTGGCCAGAAATACAGAACACAGACAAATATTCTGAGACTACATCTCTGAAAGGCAGCTGTTAATGAATGAGTTGGTAGTTTTGTAGAGCTTTGCTGAGCATGTTTAAATTTAAATTCCTGTCTTTCCTTAATACTGTTATTGACATTGTTTACCTTGAGTGCACTGTATGTTAGCTGCTCTGCTGTGTTGAGATGGGAAGCTCTAGGGCTGTAATGATGAGCAAAGTCACAAGTACAAGAAAATCACTAGAAATCTTTTGAGGAGAATGTTTATTTAAATTATTCCTTTACTAAAATGAATTTGCTATGTAAAAAAAAAAATCATGTAAAATGATGTGTGATCTGGTTATATCACAGAAATTTTAGGTTTTAATGAATTTTGTGTAGGCATTACATTCTGTTGACTTTAAATCCCAGATGCTGTATTAAATATGCTGTGTCTAATTTCTTAGCATTACTTGGTCACAAATAAGAGTGAAAAACCTGTGTCAAATATGTGGAAACCACTCACTCATATATTGAAGCATTCTTGTAAAAAAGCAAAACAAAACCACAAAAAACTCCTACCACAATTTGTCACTGAAACTCTTCAACACAACTGAGGGAAGGAATTTAAGGACATCCTCAATTTCAAGCGGGTAAATAAACACTTTCCAGCAGTATATAACTAGTGTATTTATTTACATTTCTTGTGTTAAAGCTCTTTGTTGCCTCTCTTGCAGCATATCATCATTGCTATAGTTTCATGTTCCCTTTGTTCGTAGTTGCAATACTTATACAAAATCACTAGTTTCTGAAAAAAGTTGCTTCCTCTTCAATATGCTGCTGCTTGTCAAATCTAGATTTAGTGTAGTCTAACACATTAAAAATATCAGTAGTGTGAACTTGATGTTTACCTACACAACTGTTTATAGCACTCTTGAAATCTAAGAGGGATTTGCATTAATAATGAGAGTGTGTACAGATGTTTCCTAATGCAGTAAGTCTGGTGCTCTGAAGACATATGATCACATTTGGAAAATTGCTATTGCATGTCTTGGCAGTTCATTAAAAACTCAAAACTCAAAGTGAACTGGTATTTTGATAGACTAAGTTCAAGGTCACCTTTTGTTTAAATGATGTTTTGTTTTCAGTAATTAGACCATGCCAGGTGTATTAAGTATGTAATTAAAAACACAAGGTTTGGCTAATTCAGAGTAAATGAGAATGAAATACAAGGTCATTATTCGTCTCTAGTGAGACTCCAGATGAACAGCACACATGGAACTATTTATAAAACATTTTGCATGGTCAAAAATTGCTTTAGGTTGCTGTCCATGGCTTTTAAATTAAACTACTCACAGATTTTTACAAAAGTACCTGTAGCGTAGAAATACGTTCCCATGCCTAGTGTTGGGTTTGAATGGAAATAAAATATGTATGATGTAAAATTTTATGGCATAGATTTAAAAAAGAAAAAAGAAAAGAAAAAAAAGTACTAAGAGAGCCTTTGAGGCACTCTGTAAAATGTTATTAGGGTGAACTTCCACTGACAGCCATGGTACCACGCAACTGGTTCAAAGCATCAGAAATAACACCTGAAAGGAATGGACTGCTTTTGTACTACTGGCTTGAATTTCTTGCTGTGTAAATACTTTGAGTAGTACAGTGGTGGCAAATTTCCCCCATTCTACTAAAGAGCAATCAACTTTAATGGAGGCAAATTTCATCTATCAGTGATGATGTTTATTCCCTCTGCACCTCTGACCTGTATGGGGCTGGAGTGGGTTGTAAATCAGGAATCTGATCAGTCCAGGTTGGAGCCTGTGGAAGTTGGTTTAACAAGGCAGGCTGCTGTGGTATTCCATCTCCCAAGGTTAGCCTCCCTTTTTATTGTACCTTGTGTATTTTGGGAAAAGTTAAGTCAAAGACAAACCCAGTCAAGTGTGCTGCTTTGATTTTGTACATGCAAGTGAGATCCTTAGATTTATCTGCAAAGCTACAAGGGTGTATAATGTTGAAGCTAGTACTTACAAAAATGATATGTGATTGGCTCTTGGGTTTTTGTGAGGACTTGTGTGGAGCTTGGTTGTTTGGTTTGGTTTGGGGTTTGTTTGGGGGGTGGTGGTAGTAGTGTTGTTCTGCTGGTTTTATTTTTACTTGTTTGAAAGAAAGTGAAGTCCACATTCTAAAATCAGCCTCTTTGGAATACCATAGATTAGCCTTACTGAATTCAGGTGAAATAAGGAATGTCTATGCTTTGTTTTCATGGACTTGAATATTTTGAATATTTCTGTGCAGTTGAAATTGTAAGAACTAGATTGTTTAGAGTTACACATTTTCTTTAGGACTACAGCGTACTCGGAAATGCTTTTCAGTGAGGGGCTCCTATTCTTCACAGTTTGTATCAGCATCTTCAAAGTGACCAAGAATTGAAGAGGTGATTCAGGACTATCAAGAGTAGCCAGCCATGTAGAAATGCAGTCACTAGAAGCAAGTTGCTGAGCTTTATGCTTATGCTGTATTTCCTGAGGGAAGAAATTCCAGAATGTTTACATGGAATAGCTGGACAATTCCTTTTGCTATTTGTATTTCTGTAGAGGCAGAACCAGAATTTCAACAAGCCCAGAAACTGACAAGTGGGTGAGCATGAGGAAATAATTCTTAATCTTGTGTTTATATCTTATCCCTTCTAGAACTTAAACTTGTTAAATTTCCAGATGATGAAGGAGTACCATGGTGTACCAAGGAGTACCAGGGCTAGTCACGCACCCCCATGCCTTAGGAGTTCCTCAACAAGGAAGAAAAGGAGGGTCCTTGTAGTAGGTGACTCTCTTCTGAAGGAAAC
>VWZO01001851.1:0-11586 GCA_013396975.1 Bucco capensis | reverse complement strand
GTAGAAAGCCACTAGGTTTGTCAGACAGGATCTACCCTTAGTGAAGCCATGCTGACTGTCTCTGATCACCTCCCTCTCCTCCATGTGCCGTAGCAGACCTTCTAGGAGAATCTGCTCCATGATTTTCCCAGGCACAGAGGTGAGGCTAACAGGTCAATAGTTCCCAGGGTCCTCCTTTCCACCCATTTTGAAAATGGGTGTGACATGCCCCTTCTTCCAGTCACTAGGAACTTCACCTGACTGCCAGGACTTCTCAAATATTATTGATAGTGGCTTGGTGATGACATCAGCCAATTGTTTTAGGACTCTGGGGTGCATCTCATCAAGTCCCATAGACTTATGTATGTTCAGGTTCGTCAGGAGGTGACAAACCTGATTTTCACACCCACCTTGTGGTTTTTTAACTTGGGAGGTATTGGGAGAGAGGTTGCCAGTGAAGACGGAAGAAAAAAAGTTGTTGAGAACCTCAGCCTTCTCCTCATCTGTTGTTAATAGTTCTCCATTCTTGCTCTTCAGGGGGGGAATGTTTTCTTTGACCTTCCTTTTTTTATATACTCCTTTCCTCTCCATTTACGGCCAGGATTGCTGTCACCAGCACTTTGTATGGGACTTGCAGCTCTCTTGGTAGATTGACAAGGTGTTTTTATAAGGTGTTTTGCAGGGAAGGCAAGAGTCTTCCTGTGTGGATTGATGCCCAGTTGAGTCTGAAGATGTCACTGTACTAAGCTTTCATGCACATACTTATTGTAATCTCAGTCAACCAGGCTTGCAGCTGTGGTTTATTTCTTTCTTTCTTTTCCCCTTGTAGATTTGTTTTCTGAGAACCCTTTGTAAATTACTCTGTTTTTCTCTCTTGTACCTGTTACTTCCTGTGATAAGTGTGTGTGTGTGTGTGTGTGAAAGAATAAGTGATGTTTGGATTCTGACATGAACAATGACTCTCTTTTATTGCTCTTGCTTTCCAAAGCCTGGTCATTTCAGCTTTGAGCACTTTCAGTTTTCAGTGTGTTTTCAGTTTTCAGGCTTGGCAAGGAAGAGGCAGTGTAAGTGACTGGGTTTCTATGCCTGTGCATCTTAAAAATGAAAAATACTAAATATATTAATTCTGTATAAGAAATAAAGTTGAGTTCTCATTGGTAGTGCAGAGGAACCAATTTCACATGCTAAAGAAAAAGCTAGCAGATATTTTAATTTTGAGTTTGGGATTTATTTTAGTCACCAATAAATACACTTATTTTCACAGGAATTTTTCTTTTTCCATGAAAGACTTAAAAGAAAAATGTAGGAAGAATTGTGAATCTTTACATTTTTGGGGCTACAAGTATTTCCAGTTCTAGAAATCTTTTTCTGATGTGAACTCAACTTGATTTATTTTAGCTGAAGGTAAAATCTAAGGCATTTGTAAACAAGCAAGCTGATTAGCAAATTTAACTGAATTGTTTAGCCATTTTTATTTTATATATGTCTTTCATTAGAACATTTATTGGAAGCTACTGTCAGGGACTTTTTGATGTGTTTTGTGCCTGTTTCTACTAGGGAAATGTCATGTGAGCATGTAGAGTACTTGTCTTGGTATGGAAGGCACATCCTTGTCTTCTGTTATTGTATTTTTGGAAGGGTTTTGTTTGTTTCTTAGGCTTTGTATTCTAAACAGAACCTCCAAATTTGTTTCAAGATGCAGAAATCCCTGTCTCTCCTAATCTGGTTTAGATGTTGACTGACAGCACTGCAGATTTTCCAGCATAAAATGTAAGTGTTGGTTTGTAGTTATTCCATAAATCTCTTGAATTAGCAAGACAGCTGTAAAAAGCTGCTGTGATTGGCATGTCCTGGACATGGGCAAGCCATCTTGTGGCTTGTTGGTATGAGAGAACCTGGTGATGTTCAGCAGCATCTCTGCAGTAGTTTGCAGATGCCCATTCTGTATGTGTTTTGAGTGGAGTCAAGACTGTGCTGAGTAATTGGAGTGAGATGGGAAAAGTGACTTTTAGTTTAAAGCTGGGAGTTAGACCAACAGGAATTTTGTCTCTGTAGGAATATGGAAATAGTAGCAGGGAATAAAGGAACAGTGAGCAATCCCCTTGAACTCTAACCCTTTCTAGTTAGTTCTGTTGTTGGGAAAGGCAGCTGAAACAACCTTGACACTGCTGATTTGGTTCAGTTTTGAAGAGAGTGAATGATGTATGAGATTCCCCAGAAATTCTTAATGCTTGCAGTTCAGAAGGAAAACAAATACTTCCTCCTTCTGACAAGCTTCGCTTGTTTTTTTAAAAAATAAAAGGCTGCAAAAAGGTAAAACCACAATAAAATCTTGCTTCTATCTCACAGTTTCCATTTTCAAGACTTGCTCACTTTATCTTGTAGTGGGTTCCTTGTCAGTGACAGGCCCTTTCCGTGCAGCAAAAAGATGTTTGATATTGAGATACAGTGTGAGTTTGTTGGTGAGATGTTGTTGAGTGGATGTGACTTTGCTGCATGTTACTCTGAATCCATCTTGGGAAGAAACACAGACTGTTGAAAAAGACCAAAAAAAAAAAAAAAAAGACAAAAAACACTCCTCAGGAGAAACCCCTGACAGGGAAACTTAGCTCAGTTCTGGTTGAGCCAAAACATACCTTGGGACAAATGTTTAGTTCATTGAGTGACACACTGGAAGATGCAACTTACTTACTGTTGTGGAATTGGAGGATAATCCGTTTTGCACTGAAGAGTATTTATGCTTTTCTTTACTGTGCCTTCCTCTGACAGTGCTTCAGCAGAAAATATCATTGTCAGCATCAGTGTTGCAGAGGAAAGGACAGGGAGCTTTGTGAGGATATACACAGCTTTTGTAGCTGGAGGCTGTATTTTGTGTTGATAGCATTATACTGGGTTTCAGTCCAGAAACTCAATTAGATAGTAAATAACTTACCACAGAAAGTGCTAAAGCCAGTAATCCAATCCTAGGCTTTGTGCAGCACTTTAATACCTTGTCTGTAGTACTGCCTTGGTCTGACTTGGTGATAAATGTCAAAATAAATAAAGAAGGTTCTCATCCAGTCCATCATGGTGTGCAGCAGCTGTGGCTGGCACTCTGCAGATTTCTTTTCTAGATAATCTTTTATCTAATATTGCTTGGACTTAATGTGTTCAGTCACCTTCTAGGCTAATACCCTCTGATAGTTCATCTTCCAGGAAATTTTTCAGTCTTCCTCTGGTAAGTTTCCCATGGACCATAGTTCTTGCTGTGCTAAGAGGCTAAGAAGGCTTTTATTCTTTCTTGCAGTTATGTGGGAGATAAATGCCTGAGTAGTTACTTCTTTCTGATAAAAAAGGGCGTTGAACCCCACGCAACATTTTCTAGGCACTATACCGAGCTGTTTAACAGCATTTTCTTTAAAACTTGGGTAACATTTCTATCAGAAGTGACCTCAGTTTTTCATGGTTGGAGAAGTACTTGCCTGTTCCTGTTTTCTGTGATGTTTACTTGCACTAGCTATGTGTTTCTCTCTCATTTTCTTTTTGTGAAACAGTACATTTTGGTAACACCTCCCCTTTCTCTAGAGATGGTGTACATTCCTTCTCTATAGATGTAGAAGTTTGTGTTAAAATTGGATGTAGTGCATCTTACTCAGCAATTCACCTCTCTGTGATTACTCTGTCCTCCTTCAGTTTAGTCATCAGCAGTTTCTTTCAGTAGTGATGTAACTCTTATTTCTTTGTTTTCCCAATATTAGATAATATTATGAGGTTTTCCATGTGAAATAACCACATTAAGTAATCATTTTGCCTTGACAATTGCTTTGTAACAAGGGACATGTCATGTACAGTGGCCACTTACTGCCCAAGTGCAGATGCTGATTTAAAGGTGCGGTCACCTTACATGTTCTGTTCTGTGGAACATGTAAGGGTGTTAACAAATGCTCCTGTTCATCACCCACCCTTTGTTCTGAACTCCAAGTCCATGGATAAGGAATATTGCTGTATTATTTCCAGTGGGTTCTCTCTGGGCAGGGTCCTTGTTGCTTGTCTGTTTTTTCATCTTTGATGATGTGTTCTTTTTAACTTTTCCATAATGTTGTTTTTTTTTGTTAGTGTGCCACAGAAACTTGGTTCTCTTCATGATTTTGGGCCTCTTTTCTTAGGTGGCAGCTTTGAGTTATCTTTGAATGAGGTTGTCCCTGGATGACCTTTGCCTTTTGGTTTTGTCACTAGTTTGTTCCAGAGTTGTTTCATCAGCTCTAACTGTCTTCCTTCCAGGCTAGCTATGGCTTATGAGGTCCATCCTGAGCTGGCTCAGGAAACTCCCTTTGGCAAACTGCTTTTGCAATACCTTTTGAAAACAGGTGACTAAGTTACATTTATGTATTTAATTTGACTCAGCTCCTGAGGAGGGAAGAACAGAACGTATGTATAGACTTTTCTAAATAATATGTGCTCATCATCTCCTGTTCTTTCTTTGTTTTACGCTCAGCCTTTTTATTTAATAGCACCTTTCAGTTTTTGAGAGAAGCCTGTGTTAGGAAACACTCCCAAGCAGAGAGCAAAAACTGAGATTTATGTATCACAGTGTAATAAGGAACTTGGGGGTATGCCACCATGGTACTCTTCCTTTTAAACCATATTGTTGCTTATTGTTGTAGTTTCGCTTGTGGAAATTTGTTATTCACTAGAGTACAGTCAACCCCTAATTTCACTTCCTGTTTTTATTTAAATATTTTTATTCACTTGGCTCTGAACAAGCGTGGGTGTGTGCATGTCTATGTATGTATTCACACACATATATACACATGTGAAGAACATGTAGTTTTATATTTATATGTTGCTTTTTCCCTGTTTAAAATTTTAATATGAGTGATTTATTTGGAAGTATGTTTAGGGTTATGAATGTAATATGCTGATATCACTCACCCATTTGGCTTCTTTTTAAATACCACTTGTGTGAGATAAGCATTATGCCATTTGTTATGTAAAATGTTGTTTAAGATACAAAGTAACTACAAATGAGAATAAAAATTACTGGTTTTGATCACAACTTAGCCTGTCCCTGGAGGTTTTAACAGAAGACTGCTAGAGGCATTCCAAGTACTTTGTTAAACAGATGTGCTTGGGAGAAACGGAATGATTTGAACTTCAGGTGTTAAAATACGAGTAGGATGTAGTATTAGGTTAGGAATTTGTGTTAGTGGTGGATTATGAATTAGTGGCTAGGAAATAGGACTTCAAGTTTAAGTGTAAGAATATGTAGCAAGAAATATCTCTCTTCCTTACTGCATTTCTTTCTCCTCAGCACAATGTGTCACATTTTAATGTCTTGGTTTGTTACAGCGTATTTCAGAGAACAAGTCTGACCTATTCCTGCAGTACTTTCTCTACACCATGTGGAGGTAAAAACTGATACACCTTGTTAACCAGTGAAGTGTAGGAGTACTTTGCTAACCAGTTCCTTAGGTGTTTCAAACAAAAATACTTCCTTAGTACTGAAATCATTGTATGGTTGGGAGTTTCAGAAGAAGGCAGAAGAATACAAGGAAATTTCTAAGATTCACCTAACCATGAAGAGGGCATGAAGGAAGGATCTGAAGATAAAGTGGAAAGGCTAGTTTTCCTTGACACTTTCAGAATAAAAATATACCTTTTGTGAGGGGATTTTCTTCAGAATCTAGTTAGGATGGCAGATTCAGTGTAAATCATTGATACGTAAAAATTTGCATGGGAAACTGGTTGCTACTAGCAATCCTGGAATTTGTGTTCTATGGAAAGAAGTCCTTAGACTTGAAACAAAGGTATGGGCTGAGTAACAGCATGACCTAGGAAAAACTCAAAACAGTGTTAATACAGTGGACTGGAAAATCTGTTTTTAAGCTTTTTGAATATTCACAAATATGTAGAAAATTTAAAACTCTCAAGACATTTCTGCAAGTTGATGCACAAATTTTGGGTATCCGCAGACGCTGTTGGATGCTGGTGGCTTAGTTTCACACAGGGGCAATTGCGCCTGGCAGGTGTGCATGTGAGCTGTGAGAAATGTGTCAGTGCTCCCTGCTGGAGAGTTTTCACTGGTGGTAATAACAGCCCTTCCAAAAAGTAATCACACCCCATTTATCCTACAAGAGGTTGAAACTTCATCAAAGTGGTGCTTGCAATTATGTCTGATGCACCAACCCTCTGTCTGGATGCTGGTGAGACTTAACTGCAAACAGAAGGTGCTGAGTGAGAAACCAAGCACGTGACCCAAAATGAGGAGGTGTGAAAGAAGACATGTAACCTTGAAAACAAAAACAAGTGAAAAGATGCTGCTTTGGTTTCTGTGCCACTGACTTACAGACCTCTAGTTTCTCTGAGCGGTGACACATACTTGTGACAGCAGCTGAGACTATCATACCTCCCCAGCTGAATCCTTTTTGAGAAATAGTCCAAAATAGGAGGTAAACATACCGTAACATTAAAAATGCCCTTCAAAACAGCGAAGTATCATCATGTCCATTCTGGTTTTGACCTCCTTTAATTCTGTTCCTCTTACCTCTAGAATAGCTCCTCTCTGGCAAGTGCCTTGAGATTTCTTGAAGCTATTGTATTTCTCATTCAAGCACTTGTTTTTTTCAGGAGAAGCAAATAGAGTATTTAAATGATAATCTTCCTCTTTCTTTTCCAAGCCTGAAAAGATAATGGATATACATAATACTTACTCAGTACTTCTGCTCAGCATAACTTTTTTTACTAGATATGATCTCATGGGAAGCCTTAAGAACCTTTCAGCATGTGTTGGTAATTCATGTGTAGAAATTAATAGCTGTTGTGTTACAAAATAAATTAAGAGCAAGTGCTATAAGAACTTGCCCTGCCAGTCTGATTGGTTAAAAAACCCACACCAAATAACAACAAATCAATATAAACAAAATCTTGCAATCATTTGGTCTTTCTTCAGGAATGATTTATAGTTTCTCAGGAATAGGTTTTGCATTTTCCTGTTTTGTGAGCAGAGCTATTAGACCTTGAAAGTTCTGATGTACTCATAAGTGGTGTATGCAGCTTGTACTGCAGGCATCTGTTCTCCAGATAGATGTAAACATGCAGTTTCTATGAATTCATATATGAATTCACTCATGTGAAGGAGATTGTTCCTTAAATTCAAGGTAAGTATAGTCCTGAATCTCATCAATGACTCAAACCTAAATTGTGGAATTGAAATCCTCATTCTTCCTTAATAGATATATTTTTAAAATGCTTGAAGTTCATAACAAAATTAAGAGTGGTGATTAAAAAAGAAAATCCCAAACAAAGTAGCAGCAAGATTAGAACCTTCAGTTTGCTAGGCTTGCTGGAAATAGTGCCTTGAGAAAGTTTTATTTTTCTCTGTTTCACCACAGTATGAATCATTTGTCTTTAGTCTCCTGACCATGTCAATACTCTCATAGCAGCCACGTTGAAGAAAATATTGAATGCACTTACCAGCTCTTTCTTTTCTTTACCACTCTGTGTTGTTTTTTCCACTCAGCAAATCCTGTAGTTTTGTATGCTACTGCCTGTGATGCAGCTTGGAAATGAAACCTTACAGAAATGAGAGGCAGAGGTTGCCATGGCAACTGCTGTGGTTTTGTTGGGTTTTTTCCTTCACTTGTTTTGTTCAGTGGTGATAGGAAGTGTTGAGATGCCCTAGATAATGCTCAGATTACCCAAGTTGAAAGAGGCAGAACTCTTCTTTTGGGGTTACTTATATTAATAATTTGGCCTACACTTTCATTGTACTCTGTTTCTTTTAAAATTGTAAGTGTTCTGTGGAGGTAGGTGGATGCTATTCTAGTCTCTTCAGGAATTTTTACTGTTTTTTATGTTCTGTGTTCAGTTTTTAAGAGGCAAGGAGGAAGGAAGCCCACCTCCTGAGGATTGCAACCCTCTTGCTTACTGGTTCAATCACTGAGTGGAGGAGACTGGTTTGATGTAAAATGCTGCCTGTCTCCCCTTCCTTGGTCCTTTCAAAGGCTTCTGTGCATTTCAGAGAGAATTCTTGGATTTTGCTCCAGAAAAGCAGTGAGCAAACTCATTGAGCCTTAGTGTGCACTGGATACCTGTGAGCATTGTGATGCACCCCACAGGTGCAGGACTGCGTTATTACTGCTGCCCTGAATGGTCTAGTGTTGAGAACATACCCAAATCTTTGAGTACTGTGAGAGGTTCTAGGCAACTGTGTCAACATCACAGTTTTCTGCCAAAGTGCCAGCATGGCTTATGAAGTCCTACTGGTCATTAAGTTGTGCTGTGATACGGCCTGTTTATTTGAGTGTAACTCACATTCTTACTTTTCAAAGCTGAAGATGTGCTACTGCCATTTTTCTTATACAAGTGGGGATGCATTTTGACTTGTCTAAAATTGCAGGAGTGTTAACACAGATGATTTTTGTAGGAGATGTTTGTGTTGTCCACGTGGGTTTTTGGAAGCTATTTATGCAAGTATGATGCTGACATTGTGGTGTGTGTAGTTCTGTGTGCTGTACTAGGAAACCTGTGGTAGTGATGCAGCAGACCACATATGTGAGGGCTGGAAACCTGCGGAGTTTATGTATGTTGCCTAAGCATGGTGAAATTTCAGTTAAAAAGACACTTGCAGTAAATGTCAAATTGTTTTAGTGGATTTTCCTTGGAATTGAGGGCTGGATCAGACTGCCTTGTGGTTTTCATTATGTTATTCTGTTCTGAATACTGTAAGCTATAGTGCTTTGTTTTGACCAGTAGTTCTGAGTCAGCTGGAGAGTGCTGATAAACAATTGACAAAAGTTTCTCTTTGTAAGGCATCATCCTGAAAGCAGTGAATTGGAGAAGCTGTTGCAGACAGGGGTGGGTTATCTACCATCTCTCTAGACAACCTGTGCCAGTGTTGCAGCACCATCAACGTCAAATGTTTCTTCCCTCTATCTAATCTAAATCTCTCTCTTTTGGTTTAAAACCATCACCCCTAGTCCTGTCACAGCTGGCCCTGATAAAAAGTCTGTCCCCATCTTTCTTCTAGGCCCCTTTAGGTACTGAAAGGCTGAAAGAAGGTCTCCCTGGAGCCTTCTCTTCTCAAGGCTGGCCAACCCCAGCTCTCTCAGCCTGTCCTGATAGCAGAGGGGTTCCAGCCCTTGAATCATTTTTGTGTCCTTCTCTGGATCTGCTTGAACAAGTCCATGGGGACTTGAGATCTGGACCCAGCACTGCAGGTGAGGTCTTCTCAGAGCAGAGGTGCAGAATCTCCTCTCTGTGTGCTGGCCAGTCTGCTTTGAATGCATCCCAGGACACGACTGGCTTTTTGGCCCTGAGTGCACATAGCTCCTCCACGTCCAGCTTTTCACTCACTAGCACCCCCAAGTCCTTCTGCACTTGTATTTATACCGGGGATTGCCCCAACCCAGGTGCAGGACCTTGCACTTGGCCTGGTTGAACCCCACGATGTTCACATGGTCCTACTTCTCAAGCTTGTCCAGATCGCTCTGGATGACATGTTGTCCCTCAGGTGTGTCAACCACACCATTCAGCTCCATCTCATCTGCAGACTTCTGAGGGTGCTCTGGATCCCACTGTCCATATCATTGATGAAGACATTAACTAAGGCAATGGGCCTGTGACCAAGACACTTTCCTCCTTCCTGCTCTGCCCTCAGCATCTGCTGCACTGCTCAAGGGTTTGAGGCTGCAGTGGATGCCCTGTGGAAGGATGTGCCGCCAAGAGCGCTCTGGGGGACCATGGCCATGCTCCCTTAGCAGGCTACTGCCTCCCAGGGTGGGACATGGGGCAGCAAAAGGCACCAGAAGGGGAGAAAGCATCAGCCAGAAACTGTGTCAGGGAAACAGAACTTTATTGCCTTCTTGACTAAAGGGCTACCAGAGTCCTGCTAGTACTACCGACAGCATGGCCTCTTGTGGGGCTGGGGTCAGTCCTGGGGGCTGAGGGCCTTCCTCTTTGGGAGAGGCCACGGTCCTCTGTGCTCCCTGCCCCGGCTGGGAGCAGAGCAGCTGTGACTGCAGCCCCAGTCAGAAGCATCTGCTGCCACCGCCTGACCTGGCTTCTTCTGGAGCTGCTCCTCCTCTGCAAGGATGGGTGCAGATGGGGGGAGGTCACCAGATTGCCCCATGGAGGGCATCCTTTGGCGTGCTGGGTTCTTCCTCCTCTACACTGGAGCCTGCAGAGTTACAGGAGGAGATGAGCTGGGGGACAAGAGTTCCCCCATGGGAGGTGGTGGGGCTGGAGCTGGCTGCAGCATCCCAGTACAGCAGCATCCAGGCATCTTCACTGCACCAGCTCTCAATGACATCAAAGAGACCATGCACCACACCAGTTGTGCTGTGCCTTCCCCAAGGGTAGGCTGCATGTGATGGACCATAGCCTCCTGGTCCAGCCCATACAAGCAGAGGACTACTAGGATTAATTTTTCTGTTGCCATTGTCAGCCACCTCTATCACTCAAATATTGCCTTGAGCTCATGCTGTAACCAGGGCAGCACAGAGCAGAGAAGATGATGATTTCGCCGGAAAAGTTCTGTCCAGTTCTGAGGCAGGAATCCCCCTACAGCAGCCCTGATTACTGTCCGTGCAGATGCCTGCTCTTCCAGAAAGGGCATTCCCTGCAGAGAGGACAGAAGGTGATGGTGGCTGGTGTTGTCCCAGTGTCTGGCATCTGTACCTGCCCGGCTGCTGTCAGCAGATGGCTGTGCAGAGGATGTGATGACATGTTCTAGGTAGTCACCTTCTCCTCGCACAGAAAACTTGATTTTCTCAGTCAGGGTTCTGCAGAGTGGACAACTTTCCTTCCTTTCTGCCCACTGCACGATGCAGCCCAGGCAGAACTGGTGTTGGCATGACTGCACGAAGGCAACACCCTTCAGAGCATCCTGGCAGATGGGGCAGCTGCTCTCTGTCACCTCAGTCATGTATGCCTCTTGTGGCAGGCTGGGGAGAACTGAGGACAAGAAAGCTTCTCCCTCTCACTGGTGTCACATGCAGCAAAGAGGAGAGAGGCCACAGTTACTCTGTGTCTTGGGGAGGCAAGGAAGCAAGAAATGCCCAGACCCCTCAAGAAAGACACCCTTCAAGCTCTCTGAGCCCCACTGCCCACCCATGGCCACCCCATGGGGACATTTCCCTGCATGGCTCGCCTCTGGTTCTACAGGCACATCACATAGTGCCTAGCTGCCTGAACCAGGCAGGGCTGGGGAGGCTCAGGGCATGGCTCTGGGATAGGCACTAAGTGCTGCCAGCAACTGCCCCCAAAGCACTAGCCAGGACCACAAGAAGGTTAGCTCAAATGTTGTACAGACCTTACAGGCACATGTAGCTAGTGTCCAGGCATGAGCCAGGTTAACCCAGAATCTGCTGGTGCCTGAAGATAAGCAGCAAGGAATGTGAGGTCTTAGTCCATCGCTCACTGATGTCACTGTCCACTGCTTGGTGGAAATCATGGTCCACCACCCCATCATGTCAAAGCAGGCCTTCTGCCAGCAGGCACAGGGCATCAGGAGAATAAAGAAAATATCTACATTTGCTATACATTTGCTGTCTTTGTCTTCTGCCATATTTGTATTTGCTAGATCTATAATATACTGTTGTGGTTGCGAGCTATGCTGGCGATGGCACA
>VWZO01001848.1:310971-354014 GCA_013396975.1 Bucco capensis | reverse complement strand
GTAGTCCAAACCATTGTTGAAGAACGCAAATTTGTGGCAGTGGCACCAGCCACGGAACCATGTGTTAATGGACTGGATGTGGTTGTTCTTTCCTACATCATTGCCTGTGACTGGAAGAATAGATGAAAAGATAACTTGTGCCCCAGAATCTTTCACCAATCGTAGGGATTTGGTATCCATTCTATGCACCAAGTTGTGACATACATTTGACAAATTGAAAACAATGTCTTATAACAATGTATGAATTTTACTAATATGAATTTGGTCAGTGCAAAGTTCTGAGTATAAATTTGGATTCTTACCTAATGTATACCAGTATAATTTTTAAAATAAATTGGACTAAACAGATTGTATGAAGATACACTTTGAAAGGTCTGAATATGTTAATAAACACAACATTATAGCAGAGAAACATAACATAAAAGCAAATTCCTACATTACATAAGAAAGATAAATATAGCTAGGTTTAAAGATAAAATTTATTTGAACATAAAACTCTTTCCTAGTAAAAAATATCCACTTTTTTTAGAAGCAGTCACATACAGTTTTTGTTTTGTGCTCTGGGTAACTAAATTGAAATTAGTATACAGAATCTAGACCTAACTCTAAGAAAGTTATTTTCCCTAGGCTTACTAGTTGTTTATAATGCACTTGTCTTACAACTGGCTGCAAAATAAAGAAATCTAAAATTAATTTGTGAATGGTATTGATACATTCTACTCTCCTCAAAGGTGTCTGAACGAATTGAAGGCAACATTGACCAGCTGAGTGTAAGCGTGTCTCTGTGGGATGACATCCTGAAAACTGGAGATGAAATGGATGGATGGTGCAACAAGTGCATTTCTCAACTGAGTGAAGGCATCAGCAACTTGAGTAACAGTCAGACAATGGAGGTCCTCCTGAAAGACTTCCAGGTGCTTATGCATAAATCAGTGATGAAAGTGTTCTGGGTCACAAATCTCAAGCACAGGCACATAGATCAGGCTGTGCTCTTGTAGACCACTGTGTCCCCTGTTAAAACAGTGGTACCACTAACCCAATGGCTAGCTGACAGCATTCCATTCTTTTTTTGAAACTGTATACTTCTGTCAGAAAAAAGAATGACACATTTTACTAAATCTAAGCTCCACAGTTATTTTGGCTCTAGCATTACATGACAATGTGTTCATACAAGCAAAAAAATTTCAGAAAGCATGGCGTTGGACTGAGCTCTGTTCCATTAGAAACTGATGGAAATTTTAGACAACTTCAGCTGAAAGTAAGCAAAAAATTAGTAATTGCTAAAATATCATCTCAGATAGATTCTCCAGACAATGAAAAAAATATGGTGGACTGGAGGGCAAATTTTAATGTCAAGTTCTAAAAATTTCAGTAAGATAATGTCTTTCTTTTCTGGATAGTGTTAAACCTGTTCTAGAAATCTATCCAGTGTTCAGGATACAATCTGCCTATACTGACTTAAAATATGCAGCAGATCAACCACAGAACAAGCCATGTTCTGCTTCATTTGTAATAATGTCCTTAAGAAGATGCACAGTGAACATATACAAGTAGTATGATATACTTTTGAAATGGTACTAAATCAGTATTTTGCCCAGGACAAGCTTTATCTAATGTCTTTCTGATTAGTATAGCAATCAGACCACCAAAATTGATCACTATTAAAACTGAACAGCCAGTACCCAAGCAACAGATGTACCTGCTTCACAGGAGTGCCAGAAGAGCAGCAGACATGAGCACTGTGTGTACATTTGCTGTCACAGAATGCATAGTCCATAATGCTTTTTTTGCATTTTTTGTTGCAAAGGCAAGAGGAAAGGCAGTTCACAGACAGTAGGGTCCTGCCCTTTCAGCAATCACAAATAGATGAGCATGGATAGAATTAATCAATGTACCTTTTATGTGGTTCATAGCAGTGGTCCCTTTCTTGATCAATTACCTAATATTATATCCTCCCTAGTACAAAATAACCCCTGAGGATTCTTATAGAGCCACCTGAACTTCTACCCTTCAGGGCAGGTGTTAAATGCAGCAATTTAATAATGAAATCCACTGTCCAATCTTTTAATTGGAGTGATCTGTTTGAATTTTTTAGGAAAGAATGTTTGGGTAATAGGATACACACACCAGTTACTTGCCTAATACTTGAGAAAGCTACAATTCTGCATATTATGATTTTCTTTTTCACTTTACTGTGAACCAAGGTCCACATATGTCACTGCATATATAGCAGCATTTTTTAATTCACTTTTGAGGTTAAAATTTATTTCTGTGTCAAATTTTTTTCAGAGCTAACTTCCTTGTAATAAAAACCAGAGGGCACGTGTATTATATTCTCCATGCCATTAAGTGGAACCTAACAAACACAGTAGATTTTTCCAGTAAAAAAAATTACATTCCCATCTTCATTCAGCCAGTTTTAAGAAACTAAAGGTGTTAGTGCATCTTAAATGCTAAAAATGTGTATGGTTATTTCAATGGAGTGGGAAAAAAAAATCTCCAAACTGAGATAGGAGATTTTTAGAGAAGAAAACTAACAAAACAACAGCATTTTTCCTCTGGTTACTAAACTTTGTTTAAATTTTCTTTCATTTTTGCAATTGACCTTCCTTCTGAAGGTCTAAAACCTTGTAGAAACTTTGACCATATCTCTTTTACAGTCTGAAGTCAAGGATAAAGAACTGAAGTTGGAGCAGCTTCGTTCCAAAATTTCAGATCTCAAAGAACTGACCCATAGTCAAGAGCCTCCTGCAGATCTCCAGGTAAAATAAAGATAATGGTAATCACAGACTATACTCAAATAACCAAGAAACTCCTCCTGAAATTTCTGTCTCTCCTGTACTACCTTTTTCTTTCAGGGTGACAGATACAGCATCATTTATATGTATCATAACTACTCTTTTTTCTATTTCTTTAGTTAATGTTGATATTTTTCTGGAAAAAGTATGCCATAAAATAATTGAATGTTAGAGTTGTAATTAGAGTAAATAATTTCTGAAGTAGATGATCAGATCTGAGACAGATGATATTCTCTAAGCTGTAGATTATTAAGCAACATCCTATGTGAATGCATAAACAGTTTGCCTTTTTAAAAGATTTATAGTGCAGTTAGATATGGTCAATTTCTTTATTGAACCAAAAGTATTCTTTAGTTGACTGGTCAGGGGCAAAACCAAAGTATGGCTATTTTAGATGTTTGATTTCAAATGGAAATTAGTATTTGAGATTGCTCACTTCCAGTGTCAGAAGTTTTAAAAGGTAAGTTGAGTTCTGCAATTTCCACAGGCAAGAAATTATCTTGATAGATATTTATTTCAAAACCATTGCTCATTTTTTAATGGAACTTAATGTAACACTCAAGCCTTGTCTACACTTTGCTGTGACCATACACAGAAGCCTAAATTAACAATCAGATACAGGTCCAGAGCCCTGTAGTATAAAGATATGCAAACAGAAGTGCTTATGTTCTCCCAAATTGTTTCCTTTATGTGAGAGGTTCAGAAAATTTCCTACCTTCCATTTTTTCAATAAACATTCACCAGAATGTTTTATTTAAATGTTTTAATATCTAACATTTTGCTTTCAGTTTATAGAATCAGATTTGAGGCAGAAGTTGGAACATGTCAAAGAAATGTCAGAGACAGCAAAAGAGACATTGAAATATTTCAATACTCAGAAGATGCAGTTACGGAAATCTATTGATCATATGACAGATTGGTTAACAAAAGCAGAAGAGACACTGTTAAGCTGTGCACGTAACCTGGATCCTGAAGCTCTAAATAAAGTGAAGGTCAGTGCTGAAGAAAATTAAGATACATTTTCTTATGTGGTAAACTTTAGTTATTTATCATTATACTTAGTTTTCATTTGATAAAAAGTATATATGTCCTGCACAGCTGCTAGAATACTAGCAAATAATGCAGCGATACTCTTTAAGAAGTTCTACCAATGAACAAAAGTTCTGATTTATTATCTTTATACAAACCTCTTACAAAACTATAATTAATAATATGTGGAAAAGACCCATTTTTTACATTGAACTCTTCAAGCATTACTCCAACATGTTTACAAATCTATTGACTCCCTTGCTCTATAAGTTATCATCACAATAGAAGACCCAGGACTGAACTCAATTTTAACATGAACTTATACCTCAAAAGTCCTCCTCAATCCTCATGTATAGCAGTTCTTTTGTTTACATCCTAGATCTCTCCTCAGTAAGTACAATTAGGTACATTATAACATGAGAAAATACATGAAGATTTTTTCAGCATGGTAATGTCGATATAGTAGCCAATTCAAACTTAATTTTCAAACAAATGTTCCTCTCTAGTCGGATGAAAACTCCCTTTCATTCACAAGTCCCACCAAATACAAGTGTCAGTTGCATCTCACATGTACCTGCAGACTTTGCTGTAAAAGAACTATTGCTATTCAATATGCCTTGGATTATATTTATTTTATAACAGGGTAGTAAACCATGAGAAACAGCATTTTTCATACTTCTGTGATGGCTCTTTAGTTTCAAGGATTCATCTCACTTGGAAAATTCAGGAAATGTGATCCAGTAATTCTTCCATTCATTGTGTCTAGGGCTTGTAGACCATAGGAGGAAACAGCATACAGGAGGAACAGGGATGCTTGAGGAAAAGAGAGGGTTATTTTTGTTTCTGTACAGATATCATATCTGTGTTATAACTTCATTTTCAGGAAACACAAAAAGACCTTCAGCTTCAGCAGAGCAGCATCGATTCAATCTGTGAGAACCTCAACAGCCTGTGTCGCAAATACCATTCAGTAGAGCTAGAAACTCTTGGTGGCTCTGTCACTTCATTAATAAAGAAGTATGAAGCTGTGAATCTGCTCTGTTCCAGAACACAAGCCAGCATGCAAGAGTCCTTGGAAAAACATTTCCTCCGTGAGTCTTCAGGCTTGTTAATATGAGCCATTACCCACAGCCATGAATCATTCTGGAGTCAGCTAGACTTTCCAGTGATGTCACTTGCAATTACAACTTTATTTTTGTATGGAGCCTTTCAAAAAGTCCTGTTACCAAGTGTTCAAAATAAAAGAAATGAAACAAAGCATTTTACAAAGCTTTAAACAGACAGTATGCATGAAAGGCATACTCCACTCCACCTTTCTTCACTCTTAGTATACATTTCTATTGCATACCTACACTTTGTATATGTGCCTTAAAGAGATAGAAATAACCAAATGTGGATGTCTGTAATGTCCAAGACCACATCTGAAGTATTTTCTGGGCTCCTTAGATAGTAAGTGGAGAGAAGTAGCAATTTTTTAATCTTATGTGTTAAGGTATTAATCTAGATATTATCTAACATTAATTTCATACATATCATAGGCTAAAAAGCTCTGGTTTTCCCACTGACTATAATGCCTAGTGTGACTGTTAGAATTTGGATGTTTATAGTGAAAACATCTAACTTTTTGTGAAATGAATCCCACTCCCCAAGGTTATTGAAGTCAATGAAACTCATCCTGTTAGTGTTTACACACTGTTCCTGAAAGATAAAAGAATTGTGGAAGACAGCTGTATAGTATTGTGCATAATGCTGCTTCTTAAAACCATATTATCTTGTTTGTACTCTTTTATTGAATAAGATTCTATGCAAGAATTCCAGGAATGGTTTTCCGATGTAAAGTCTGCAGTGAAAGAATCATCTGACAGATCTGGAGACAGCAAAGCCATAGAGGCAAAGCTACATGACTTGCAGGTATAGTAATTAACAATTTAACTATCTGTATCCAATTATATCTCTAAAACAATTTGTAAATGCTTTCATATTTATTTGTTTCATTTTCAAAAAGGTAATATAAGAATGGTTCAAGAATGAAATATGTACTGTAGAGGGAATACAGTGGAACCATGTTCATTGTTCTGAAAGATCAGAATTTAATTTCTGATAGGTTTATGTGTAACTAAACTATTCTTGTTTCTGATTTTTAGTCTTTTTAACCTTCTTTCTCTTCTTTTCCTGTTTTTGCTTATACTGTTACTTATTCAATCTTTCAGAATAACACTGACATGTCAAAACTTATCTGTGCAGATTTTTGATGAGAGAGACAAATAGCAGACACCTACTACAAACAGTGCTAATTCCTGAAATGTATAACATCTTCTGGACATGACTAAACTGTCCAGAGAAAGACAAGACTACCTTGAGATCAGATAGGAGAATTGAGTTCTGTGAATCGTAGCACCACTTAATAAAATTTTATTTGAACTACCTGCTTAGAATTTTTCCCATAGCTAGACATGGCTCTCATCTTGTTGGGGAAATCTGACCACTTCTAATAGAATTATTGCTTATCTTTAATTATATGATTAAACTGTATTCTTTCATTACACAGAGTGTGCTGAATTCTGTTAGTGAGGGACAGAAGAAGTTAGATGCTGCCTGCAAGGAAGGAGAAAGTTTGTATGCTTGCTTACCCCAACCAGTTGTGAGCAATATTCAGGAGCAAATAGCGAAGTCTAACCAGAACTTCCAGGAATTCCTCAACCAGTGTCTGAATGAAAAGAAGGCCCTGGAAGCTTGTGCCTCACACCTGGGAAGGTGAGTAATACCAGTAGCCACAGATGGACTGCGTGATGTTGTCCTGCTGAGGAAATGCAGAGCAGAATTTGAAATTCTTTCTAGTTACTCTAGTCCTGTTTGCTTTTCTTTTTGGAAATATTTAAGAGAAAATTAAGTTCTCTGCTAAAAACAAAGCAACAGATCTTGCTCCAAGAGTACTGATTCAGTTAAAGAATAGAAGGTCAAGATCATACATGTAGATCTGTGTAGCTCATGCAATCCCAAATCAGCAGTTGGAATATCAGTAATTTAAATGCAGTTTTCTGGGAGGAAAAGGTGTGGTGAATTTTCAAGTTCTGTCCTGGGGTTTGAAGATAGTACACTTTTTACACAGCATACATTTGTCCTGTCCCATTCCAGATGGACATACTTCCTAAGGAGCTAATAAGAAAACGTTCTTAAATAGTTACTTGGGGCTGGAATTTTTAAGAGTTCAAATATTTTCAGGTATAACTAGATTCAAAACTGTTAGGGTAGCAGTAGTGGGTAAAACAGCAAGGTGAGATGGTGTGCCTTCATGAAAGGCTTTCAAAATAGGGCCAGAACTTGTTTTGCTGAGTCCTAAGTGCTTGAGTTTCCAGTTACCTTCTGTTGGAGAAATTGAAAGCACAACACTTCAGGTGTTGTGTCAATACTGAGTAAAAGCTCATTTTTACCCATTTTTAAATCTTAGACTAAGTCATTATAAGGATTTGGAAAAACTTTCTTTGGATCTGCCTTTATTGAATCTAGTAATAAGTAAATGTGCTGTCACTTTAAATTTTGGAGGCTTCTCTTCTCACTGTAGTTCCCATGATTTTGCTGAACATTTTTAGAGAGTTGCTGAATATTTTTAGATTAGTAGTCACTGTGGAATTATGTTTTGTGTAATACTCTTATTCTTGAAGCATGAAATAGATGCCTATCTTTATTTTCCTGGTCTTGTGGATATTGAAAGAACTAAGTTAACGTCTTACTAAGTTAACTCTCTCTGAGAAATATTTTTAAAGTTGTATTAATCTGTTCTGTAGCTTTGAAGATCAGCACAAGAAACTTGGACTATGGTTATATGACATGGAAGAAAGAATAAGC
Organism: Bucco capensis; assembly: GCA_013396975.1. NCBI lineage: Eukaryota > Metazoa > Chordata > Aves > Piciformes > Bucconidae > Bucco > Bucco capensis. Next base: position 346,341 of record VWZO01001848.1, on the reverse strand, counting down.
ACAGAAGCATTAGGAGAGAGCAAACAACTTATTCCTGAGAAGAAAAAGGAGGTGCAGAAAGTGGAAAAGTTCCTGGAAGAGTTACTGAATTCAAGGTAGTATGAAATACATTTCCTATAATATTCTTACTTTTTCCTCTGCTAAAGCAACAGTGAAACAAAACTGTTGAGGTAAAGCGTGTTCATGAAAGATTGAGAAAGGTGTTGCAACATACTCTGTGAAAAGAGGCTGAATCCAGATACTTCCAGTTTTAAGGAAACTGAAACTTCAAGCCAACTGTAAGATTGTGGTTGATATATTTGTCATTAAGAAAAGCTTATCTTACTTCATTAATAAATGGAAACTGAAAAATATGATTTTTTTAAAAATCTTAAAAATTTTGCTTGTACAAACATCTTAAAAATATGTCTTCTAAAAGCAATAGTAAAATGACATTTATCATTATATCCATTTTAATATTTTCTTTTTATTTCCATTTTCTGCCTTGCCATACACAGATCCAACCAGGTTGGCAGAATCCCCTTTCCCATATAGCTGACTTTATAAAAGAGCTCAAATAACATCCATATCGGCTGTGAAATCTTTCTAGAATTCAGACTTAGCCAATAGATGATGAAATGATTGCCTTTTTCAGTACACATTGTTTTTTTCAAATTCTTTTTATTATTATTAGGTTGGCGAAGATAGAACAGAAATAGCAGTCAGTTTTTCAAGCCTCACAGCATGCTAAAAGGAAATACTCGGTCACTACCTACCCCTTCAGACTGATGCAATACATTTTGATCTGATGTAAATTCCCTGTAATCATAGGGTATCAGGAAGGGTGATCCAGTAGACTAACTACCTATATAAACCTAGAATTTTTTACTGACCCCTGTAGTGAATCCCAGAGTCATTGTCTAATCCTGGACAAATGGCCTGATGTTTCCTTCATGCTTTCCTACCTGCCAAATGAACTACTCAGAAGCTTTGGCATGTACAAAAAGGTAGAAGTTCATGTAGAACTGGAAAGTCTGGCAGCAAAATGAAAAATGTTAGCTTTTAATTTAAATGTGCAACACAAAGATTTCAGTGTGATCATTTTGAGCACCATATCTGCAAGAAATGGCACTGTACACAAGCACAGATATTAATCAATACACACTGTTTATATTTCCTTTCAGTATCTACTATCTAATTTTGCTGTTAACTATGAACTCTCTCACTGGTGGAGTAGGTGATTATGTCAGCAATCTTTATAACTTCTGATAGTTGTTATAACAATATCATATGCTTTCTGAAACTGATTTTCAGTCTGATCATTTTCTTTCAGGGAATCTTTTGATAAGCTGTCTCAAATGGCACAGACTTTAAATGAAGAAGGCCACAGTGCAGGGAAAGAAGTGCGCTTGGCTTCTCAACATCTCACCAATTATCAAAACATGGTCAAAACTGTCAAGGAGAAGCTGCGAACATGTCAGCTTGCACTCCAAGAGCATCTCACTTTGGAGGAGGCATTGCAGAATATGTGGTCATGGGTGAAGGAGGTTCAAGATAAACTAGCGTCATCAGAGAGCACTGTTGGTAGCAAAGCCACACTAGAGAGACGACTGACACAAATTCAGGTAAAGAAGGATACCACTAGAGATTATGCATCAAGGTTAACAGTGGGTGTGGGCCACATGAGTGGAAAAGGAATATTTTTATATTTTATTCCTTCTATGGTTATGAAGGAGAAGATTAGAATTTAAGGTGATCTTGACAAATTGGGTGGTGCAGTGTGAAAAACAGGATGAAGATTAATGGAGACAGGTGCCAGGTATTACATTTAATAGAGTATAACAAACTATGAAAATGTGTATTCAGGTTCAAAAAAGTTTTCTAATGAAGAGGAAGCCTTGAAATAATTGACACAGAGAAGCTGTGATGTATCTGTCACATGAGATCTTCAGAAACAGGTTAGACAAACATCAGTTAGGAAGATCATTAGTGTAGGTGAACCTGCCATGGGCTTTCTTGAGATTTCTTCTAGCTATGTGGTGCTGTCTTTCTGTGCAGTGCTTGACCTACTCTTTATCTATTGCAATGCAAGCAATATTTTAGGATGACCAATGCAGTGAAATACCTGTATGGCTGTGGGGAAAAACTGACGGACCACTTGCACATAACAAAGAGCAGGCACTTTTAAGAAAAGGTGCCTAGGAATTCTTACTGGGCATGGCTGTTGAGGATGCATGAGCTCAGAGAAGACAGTGTCCACTGTTGAAAGGATAACAGCTTTCACCTCTCAGCAAGTTGATATTTGATATTTTGACTTCTTCTGCCTCACAGGAGATCCTTTTACTCAAAGGTGATGGTGAAGTTAAGCTGAACATTGCCATTGGCAAAGGAGAACAAGCGCTTAGAAGCAGCAATGAGGAAGGACAAAAAGTGATACAAACAGAGCTTCAGATGCTGAAGGATGTATGGAATGACATCATCAGCACCTCAGTGAACTGGCAGAGGTAAAACTCCCTGGTAAACAGAGGTCAGACTCTACCATCTTTGCTTACAAAGATGTACCTTACTGCCCATAGGAGTCCATTCATTCCTTACTGGTATGTGAGGGGAAAGTTGTATCATCGGAGAGATTCAGAGGTGCCTGAAAAAAAATACATCCTTCTATAAAAAGATGAGTTGACCCTATCAGATGACTCAAATTGATAATTAGTGGTAATTTAAAAATAAATAGACATCATACAAATTCATACAGAGAACAAGCTAGAAAAGGCTTTCTGAGTTACTAAGCCTGTACTTGGGTAAGACCAAGAACATCTAACAGATATTTATCTACTTTTTCATTACAAAACTGTAGGGAAGTTTCCCAAGTCTATCTTTCATTATGATTTTTCTTACTTTTAAAAAATCCTAATTTCCACTCCAAATAGTATTTCTTGCAAATTAAGCTGATTTCTTCTTGTCGTAACCTTGGTAGAAATTGAGGGGTTTTCTTCTTACCTGTGTGAGAACATTTTATGTATTTCAAGTTTTCCACTATCTCTATTCTGGACAGACTGATGTTTCTTAGTTTCTCAGTAGTAACACTTTCTGGATCTCTTCCATCCTTCTTTCTTTTTCAGTAGATTGCAGACTATCACTACTTTTTCTACAGTTTCCTTATAAGATAATAACTGAAAGTGGGCTAATGTCTTACTGTATTTGAATCCTTATTAATTCTGAGTATCAATAGTCTCCATTGCCTTCATAAAACACTCTTCTTAATCTATTCCAGAATGAGAGCTTCTCTTCTTTCCATCAATATCATGTTGTTGAATTTTATTATCTTCTTTATCCTCTACTATCTCCAAATTCTTTTCCACAGTACTATGCCTAGGTAGTTACCCCCAGTTTTGTATCTGTAGATCTGATTTCTCCTTCCTAAGTAGAATATTATTTTCATCATCAAAGTCCACCTTTTTTCTATTTCCTTTTAAGAACACCTGACATTTAAATCTTGTCATCCAGCTAGCTGTAGCCACTCCCTGGTTGCTTTCATCTGCAGGTTTTGCAAGAACACTATTCCATCATCCCAGTCACCACCAGATAGTTATTGGCTCTTGATGACCTTCTGCATAATCTCACATCCTTAATTCTCTAATGAAAACAAAGTGTTCCCTGAATCAGAAAACTCTCCGGATCAAAAAGGTCATAGATCTTGTATTGTGGATAATCTGAGTGCTAGGACATCTGGGTCCTAAATAATCATCTGTCAATGGTGGGAGCTATGATATAGGTAAATTGAAGTTTTTCGATTAAAAGTGGAGACACTTTCTTTCTTATTCCAAAATTTTAATACTATTTTATGTAGAAAGTTATAATGGGCTGCCTTTAAGTTCTCATTCTAAGTTCACCCAAATTTTGTTATAAAATATTATTTAGATAGGCTAGACCACTGCATTTTGGATTAAATCCTTACCACACATATCATTAAGTCCAGTGGAATGAGAATTACATTCCTCAACACAAATCCCAGAGAAATCTGGTGATCTGCTAGGAGGAGCAATATATAGAAGACAATATTTCTTATAAATTGTAAATGGTATTATATGCAATTGATTTTTTTTCTTCCAATTGCCAGTATATCTCTTAATTGTCAATAATTTCATAGGCTGCTGTTCATTTGATTACTCTGATCATAAAGAACTCCAGTAATGCTCTGTATTTTATTTTGCTGAACAGATACTGAGATGTGATTTTCATTAGTCTGAGGCAGACAGATGTAACCTGTAATAGGGAAGCAGTTGTACCAGGTTATACACAGGAGCCCAAAGAACACAGAAATTCTAAAATAGCTTGAATGTAAGTTGACATAAAAAAGTAAAGCAAGATGGAGGAAAAAAACATATTCTAAACATATTATACATGGCTATAGACAGTGTAACAAGGTATAAGCAGATTTTTTTTTCAGACTTTTCAAAAGTTCTCATCTGTACTGTGTATGTTTCATTTAACAAGCTGCCTAGAGTCTGTCATTAGCCAGTGGAATGAATATTTGGAAAGGAAAAACCAGCTGGAACAGTGGTTAGAGAACTTGGATCACAAAGTGGAACAGCCTTTAGAACCACAGATTGGTCTGAAGGAGAAGTTTGCTCAGCTGGATCACTTCCAGGCTATTGTTTCTGAGATAGAGGATCACTCTGGTGATTTACAGCAACTCATTGAAAAGGCTGAGGAACTCTATGAAAAAACAGAGGATGATTCTTTTGGAGATGCAGCTCAAGAAGAACTAAAAACACAGTTTAATGACATCACAACTGTAGCCAAGGTAAGAAAAAGGCAAACTAAGTAAAATGTTTAGACATCTATGTATGTATAGCTAAAACTTTTCTTCCACAATTTTTGGGTAACTAAAAGATTGACTGTGTTTGAATAATCTTGCCTTTTGTTATCCAACAAAAAAGGTGGATAAAGTTTACTAAAATTCACTGCAATGCAAAAAAGTTATTGGGAATTGCAATTGGTATGATTATGATTTTTGAAAAGTGAAGGGCATATATTTTATTCCTAGTTTCATATATACAATAGCATTTCTGACATTGTTCCAAATTTATTTTTATCTAATTCTTTTTCATTCATTCTTAAGCACTTTTTTCTTAACCTAGAAAAGGAAGAATAAAGTGCCTCCCTGAGCATAAAACTTAGTCAGAAAGAGAAATCCTAATGTTGGAAAGATAGATGCCCATATTGTGTTTTTTCAAGCCACTAAGCACTGCACAGGCTGTACAGATATTCTGTTTGGTTTCTAAGGAAATATGTAATACATGAGTTCAATAGATCTTCTGTCAACCAGTGACAATAGCTTTGAGTTACAATCTCCACCTTTTCAGCTAATGGGAAAGTTTGCATCAGCTATAGGCCCCATAATAACAGGCTAATGTGAAACTGATGTAAACACTGTATATAAATTCAGTAATCTGATGGAAGTGTGATTCAGGTTTTCACATTTTGAGAATAGTGCTCCTGGCCTGTAGGTTATATAGAAAAGTACCAAAGTAAAAAAATTAGTGGAAGCTCTAGTAAATCATCTGTTGGAAAAAATGTTAAATCTAGAGCCTATGAATTCTATAATTTCAATCTATTCAAACAGGCTTTTCTTTTTATGCCACTTTGATATCTATTAAGTGATATATTTTGTGTTAAAGGATGTGTTAAAGTACATTTTTGCACACATTTTCAGAAGGCTTCTTCATCTTTTGCTCCAGCAGAACATGCCTGTCCAGACCAACTTGAACCAAACCTTGTGCAATGTAGCACTGGGTTCTGCTGCTAGAATTTGTGCTTTATTCAGTACTCAAATGCATGCTATAGAGCCAGACTAGCACTTTATACCGCTACATGCTAATGCTAGGACAATATTTAAGCTTTTTTTTTTTTTTTATCTGAATAATAGGAGAAAATGAGGAAAGTAGAAGATATTGTCAAGGATCATTTGCTATACCTTGATGCTGTGCATGAATTCACAGACTGGCTCCATTCTGCAAAGGAAGAGCTGCATCGCTGGTCAGATGCATCTGGAGATACACCAACCATACAGAAAAAGCTGGCCAAAGTCAATGTAAGATAAGTTAGAATTCATGAATTCGTCTGTAGTTCAGACCCTGTGCTCTAAAATGGGCTAGAGCCAAAAAGTTGGGGGATCTGGCTCTTTGTGTATTTGAAATGGTGATTATATTTCAGTGAGCTTAAAGCAAGCTTCCTAAGATATGTGTGTTTTCCCCTCCCTTCCCATATTAAACTGATGCAGTAAAAGTAAATCAGACCTGAGTCAGTCACAGCACACATGGAAAAAATTTGCAAGAGCGGAAGCGCAGTGGCATCACAGAAGAATGTAGCTTAGCTGATTAATGAATACTGCTCTGTCCTCATTCCTGAATATGCTTTCTCCATGAGCAGAGTTGTCTAAATCAAAGCCAGAAACAACCTTTCCTGATTTGTGTGAAACGGAGATGCATAAAGCAGTGAAAGGATTGTTCTCCCCAAACACAGTAGAAATGTGAGTTGCTTGCCTGTGTATACTCTCACCCTGACATCCATTCCTAGCCATTTGAGTGCCTATGCAAGGTACATATTCCTGAACGCAACATTAAAGCAGGCAGCATGGTTTGCTCCTGCCTGATGTTTACATTCAGATACTCAGGCCAGCAACATTTTAGCCTGCTCCTAAGCATGAGGGAATGGTCTAGTGAACAGACTACTAGCTGAAGATTCAGAATACACCAGATCAAATTTCAGATTTTTTGTACACTGTTGGATAGTTTTCAGTATCCTTTGTGCTCAAACTCCCCATGTATAAAACAAAGAAGGAAGTAGAGAGTAGTTTCTAGCTCTTAAGACCAAAATGAGTATGAATAACATTACTGTGGCATGCAATGTGTTTGGGGATGATACTTGTATTTTCCAGCTTCTTAAACTGAAAACTCCCCAAACTCCCTTGTAGCATGTGTAAGACTGAAATAGGACACTGTAGAAAAAATTAACTGCTGGAGGAAAAAAAAAAAAAAAAAAAGACATGTGCAACCAATTATGGCACATCACAGATTATGAGTAGGCTGTTAAATGCTTTTTCTGAGCAGCACAGTTGTGTTTTTAGAACTGCTAGGAGCAGCTACATACCAGGTGTTAAAAGATCATAACAGAGTTACTGATTTCTGCATCTGAATCAAAACTGTTTTCAGTATCTGAAAGATGCTCTTTCTCCCCTAAGCGTATCAAAGTTTCAGAATCGCTGTTTAATCAATGTAAAGCCGCGCATTTTTATTCTCAGCCCTCCTCCGGCAGCGGTTCGCAGCCTGGCCGCCGGGAAGGCGCTGGCTGCTGTTGGCGCTGCTGCTCGGTGCGGGACGCAGCCCGCAGCGCGCTGCCCTCAGCCCGCGCAGCCCTCCCCTCGGCTTCCCGGCGGGGGCGGCCCTGCGGATTACCGTGGCAATGTCGCTTTGCAGGAGCTGGTAGAGTCCCGCCAAATTGGGGCGGGCCGCCTCGGCCGAGTGGAGACTCTGGCTCCCGCCGCCGAGCGCAGCACGACTGCGGGCGGGTGCCAGGCCCTGGCCGCCGAGATGCAGGCCCTGCGGTCGGACTGGAAGCAGTGGGAAGACAGCGCCTTCCGGAGCCAGAGCAGCCTGAGGGATGTGCTGAGCCAGATGGCCCTCTCGGAGCAGGAGTTCGCAGCGCAGGTCGCGCAGCTGGAGGAGGCCGTGCAGCGCTTTGGCGGGCTGCTGGCCGCCTGGTCGCGGAACCTGGCTCCCCTCGACAGCCGGCACACCGACGCCGAGGTCCTGGAAAGCTGGCGCAAGGAGAAAGTAAGGTTACACCTCTTTTCTCTAGCAGCTTTTCGGTTGTAAATGTAAGGTTGCTGCGGGCAGAAAAAATTTCTGCCAAGCGGCACTGTCAAGTAGAAGAAAATAAAATGTATGTGGGAAAACTTTTCAAGAAATCTCAACTTTTTGTAGCTGTAATCACAGCAAGCAGTGCTTACAGGAGATGTTTCTCCCCTTGGCCTCTGCTGTAAAAGCCTTAGCAAATGCTGCTTGCATCTTAGGTGTTCAGAACAAGGCTTGCCTCTGACAAAGTGAATGAGCTTGCACACCAGCACTGAACTTCTCCAAGTTAGTTCCATGTTTCAGGCTTGATCAGGGAAATCTGAAGCAATTTCCTAAAAGCCAAGTAGCAGCTGGAGCCATTTCTTACTTATCATTTATCAAGAGTGTATTGAGCTTATACTTTCCGTTTCTTGAAATATCCTTCATTTTGTGCAGTTAGAGATCTTGTCCAGTTTTTGAAAAAGTTACACTGGAAATTGGTATACTTGCTAATTAGTTCCTGTAGAATGCAGTGGAATTTAGAGAAACAGAGATTGCTTCTGTTCCTGATTGCCTTCAACAAAAGCAATTCCACATGTATCCACATGTATATATCATTATGTATAAACATATATATAGTCACACTAGTCAACATACATATTTTTATGTATCTCAGCAACTGCGAATCACAGACGTTAAGAAAAGATACTGAGTATTTCTCTTTCACGGTAGTGTTGCAATAAAGTAGTTTCAGTACTGGATGAGAGGTGTGTCATGTCTGCTTTCTGACCCTTTGACTTGAAGTAGTATTAAAAAAAACAAACCCAGAACACCTTCTTTTTGAACTGAGATTATAAATTTCCTCCTCCAGTGTTTGTGCCAAGTTATTTTGTGGCTTCCCCTTTCACAGAATTCCCTAACACAGAGCTATGGAACCTGCTTGCTGGAGTACCAGTTTGTATCTGTAGGAGTAATAATGCTGACATTAAGTTGGAGCAAATAATGGTACAAATATGCAAAGTCTTCCATATTTATGTGTTTTTAAAAAGGAAAGGAAGGCATGGAATTGTCATCAACATACAGCAACAATTACCAGACAATCTTTTATTTTATAAATGAAGTACTGAATTCAAAAGATATTGCTCTTAATAGTAGTATATATATGCTCTGTGTGTATTGTAGCTCTATGTAACATTTTCTTTAGATTAGATCGTTATAAACTTTGGCTAATGAGGAAAATGCAGAGGAATCTCAAGACTTACTGTTCATAGCCCTACTGTGTGGTTTTATTTATAGTTAGAGGATATGTGACAGTAATCCTTCCATTTCTGGACCCCAGGGATAGGTCCTATTGTGAACATAAAATAGCGCTGCAGCTTTCCATTTCCATTGTCTCATAGTGATTCTGTTGCCAAGTCAGCCAAGGCCCCAAATTAAAAATGCATTTCCTAATTCTCAGAATTAGCAAGCTCATTCTGTTATTCTGCTATAGTCAAACTCTGTTCTTTTGTGCAACAGAAGAGCAACAGATCTTGCACTTGGAATTCAGCAATTTATTTTCGTAATTGTCAGATTCAAAATTAAATCCAAGTAGCTGCAACAATGGTATTGGTGTTTGTGTAAGGAGAAATGCCATAGTTAAATTTACCCTGTTTTGTAAGTTAATGTTCCTCTTTGTTAATAGGTTATGCCTAAGGCTATATGTCATCAGAATAACCTAGTAGTAGTTCTTGAGGTAGGTTATTTGAAAACAAAAATATTCATTGAAAACAGGCAATTCTAACCACATTTTCTTTACCACACACAAAAAAAGGTANTCTGCTGTTGGCACAGTTATCGCACCAGGGGCCACAGAAGACCCCAAGTGATTTTCAGACTGTGCCTGATTAGTATTTAATTATGGTGGTTTCTGCCCTACACGTTTTGTGACATCCTGTGTTTAAGTAATGGCCATTGTGTTGTTGTTCCTAGTGCTTTCAAAAAAAGCCTTGTGTGTAGTTTAGCATAAAGACAAACAAAAAGTAGTTTACATTTTTTCTAAGCATTATTCCTACTACATAATTACTTACTTCAAATGCTACCTTATATGGCATTGAAACAAACTGGCAGACTATTTAAAGTCTTTTCATTATGGTTGAAGTGATTTCTGGTGTGTGTGTGATTCAAAGCAGATAAAGTCCATAATACGAGCATGAATAATGCAAATCAGAGGAATCCTGAAAATCTACTATAGCAAAATATTTTTTCATACTCACAAGAGCACATGAAAGTTAGTACAGATAATACATCTAATACGTCTCTAAACTTAATTTTACAGGGCTTCCCTGTGATCTATACATGCAAACAGATTTCAGTAATGTTAATATTATCAAGCTTTGATTATATTCTAAACCACTGTTACTCAGAGCCAGTGCATGCTTCTTGTCATTTTATGTTTTCTCAGAATGGATTGTTGTGTTTTTTTCTTCCTGGCAGTTTAGGTACTACAGGGAAGCAATATATATGTATATTTTCCTCTACCTCATAAATGCACAATATAGATCTAAAAAAATTAATTTCAGAGTTCCGCAGACTTTTTCAGGAAAAGGGAAATGAAGCAAGTACAGAATTAGTTTTTGTCCATTTACTGTTCTTACTAAGTCTGTTGATCAGCTTGCTAGACTCTTGCTAATATTTCTTTTTACTTCCGATTTACAGAAAAGGATATCTGTTTATTCCAGTTAGTTAATACTTTACAGTGAAAAATGTGCTCAGTGAGCTTTTTTATCTCTGTAATGTAGACTGTGACATTTTAAAAACTTTCTGCATATATTTTCATGTACTTTATTTGTACTTTTCCTGAACATCCAGTTCTGTGCTGATAGATCATTGCAAACTGTTTATTATGTCTGTTTTTAATAATCTTTTTTGTATATATTCGGAAACATGATTTGTGGACTTCCTTGTCCCACTTTGATGTCCCTATTCAAATCTGTCATCACTTTCACATGGTCTGTTTCTTAAGTTTATATTGTCCATCTCTTCTGGCACCTAGATTTAGCCAAACCAATCTATATGACCAAACACTGTGGCCTGCCTGCACTGCAGAACCTCTGTCTGCTGTGGTGAATGTAACTAGCTAGACAATTGTCTTTTCTTCCTGGTAGTTTAAGAGGAATACCTGAAGAGTTTAGTTTCTGGTGAGACAAGGAGCCAAGTCTGCACTGCTCATTATGCTGGAGTAGCTGGTGGGACTCTGCAGTGGACATGCTGTGGACATCAACAAGGACTGTTTTTCTTGGAGTGGTTATCACACCTCTCCCAGTGACATAAGCTAAGCTAACAAAAGCATTTTTTCTGTTGGCTTAGCTGTCTCCAAGGCAAGAGTCTTTCCAGTGCTGCAATGATAGGCATTAACTCATTTACTCTCACAGTGTTGTGAGCAGCTGTACTTTTACATCATGAAGCCCTCTGTGAAAGAGTTGAAGCTGTTAAAAGCTTTGTGCGTAAATTAATTTTTTGGATACAGCTCAAGTAGTGTTTATTGAATATGCTAAACTCAAGCCAACAGGCTAATGTTATTTATATAAACATATATAATTTGCTATTCCCTAACCTTATGTACTTTTATATGCATAGAGCTAACTGACAACACCACAGCTCACTTATTAAAGTAAAATTTTTATCTTAAACTGGTCTTTGAGAACATTTCGAGCTAAGAAAGTTGACGCTTCCAGAAATTTGGTCTTTAGAAGCTCAGATCTTCAAATAAGCCTCTGTAGTTTTGACTGCTAAAATACTCTTGAAGGTGAACACATAAAAGTCATAAATGAAGTTGAATTAAAATTCTGATAAATTGTGATTCAAAATATTATTTTTTTTATTTAGTCACCAATCTTGTTCATTTGTTTTGTTTTCACAGGAAACATTGGATGCTTTGGTGAAGTCTGAACATACGACAGATGAGATCAAAACTCAGTTAAATGATCTTTGTAGATTTTCCAGAGATTTGAGTACTTACTCTTCAAAAGTTTCAGGGTTGATTAAGGAGTATAACAGGTACACGTTTTATCTTGTTCATAGTTAATCAATCCTGTGTGTGGGGGGGTGTGTGAGCTCTCTTTCAGGGAACAATTAATTAGAATTTTAGAGTTAGAAACAGAGATACACAATGATTAGAACCATTATTTTAATCTTGGTGTCAACAGAGGTTGTAAAAAGTAGCAATTGTTTTGTTTGTTTTTTTTTCTAAAAGCCAGGCTATGCCACTAAACTCAGCTGAATCTAATGTATATCCACACCTGACCTCTTACAGCAGGAATTCTTGTAAGAAACTGTGAGGTAGCACTATGGCTTATTTGAAGGAGGAACAAGGTACACTAGCTATGTAAGATCTTTCAATTCAGTTTACTCTTTGTTGATAGCCAGTTTCTTGAAACAGAGGAGCTAGCATTTGCTTGCTTTCTCTCAGGTCACTAATTTACTTGGGAATCTGACATCTGCATTTCAGTTTCTTGCATATAGTTGTAGGTTTTGGCTTCTATGGTTGCAGAAGAAAGGTGTGAAGACCCAGATTGATCCCTCCTAACATTATGAACTTAAAAGAGCCACAGAAGTTAGAATTGTAATCGCTGTAGTTCTACATCCTGTCTCTCAGAGAGAAAGGGGTTTGCAGAAACTGTTCATGCATAGGTGCACTGATTCACTCTCTGGAAACAATACCTGTCCTATCTGTGACAGTTATGTCCCAATTTACATGCTTCGCTTTTAAGGAACTGAAAGCTTCTAATGGATTTCCTGGTGTCTCAATTAAGTGCTTAAATTTGGTAGGAGGAATCCAGGTTAACTTAACCTTACCATTGCATTTCATAGAATTAAGTAATAGCATTGTCACCTAACAGAGTCCTGCCTTTCTTTCCTTCCTTCCTCTGTCCCTCCCTATCTTCTGCTTCCCTGATGTGATAAATGCAGCCTCTGCCTGCAAGCTTCAAAAGGATGTCAGAGCAAAGAGCAGATCTTGCAGCAAAGATTTCGGACAGCTTTCAGGGACTTCCAGCAGTGGCTGGTCAATGCAAAAGTCACCACAGCCAAATGCTTTGATGTGCCTCAAAATATCAGTGAAGCTTCAGCAAGCCTGCAGAAAATACAGGTAACTATAGTAGTAAAATATTAGTCTAAGGGAGACCAAATCAGTTTCATATAAAGCTCAAAACGAATTGTTTGGTTAATTACTGTTTTTTGTAAATGTTGTTGTCAACACTGAAGGTGACTAATTGTAAGGAAATACTGATTGTTTTTTACAATAGAAAAAATATTTTTAAGCTAGGGAAGAGTACTGTAAAATCAGAACAATATCAGAATCATGACTTAATACATGGAATTATTTCAAAGTTATGTAGATAGTTTTCCTCATATATGAAAGCAGAGCATTTATAGTGCAAGAACAGAGTTTAAATGTGTGCAGCGTGAGCAGGCATTTTAAAAGTGTATTTTTCATGTAAAGCTAAAACAAGCACCAATAACTCTGTGGAAATGAATGACAGTTAGAAGTTTATTTTAGTAAAGCAAGTGCACTAAGTAATTTTATAACTGGAATATAATTTTAAGTGAAAATAGCAAAATGAAAATTACATAATGAGACTGTTAAACCTTCAGTTAGATACTATAACAGAAGAAATTAATTTTGGTTTCTTAGAAAATACCCAAAACCCTAACCACTTCCTCCTCCTTTTGATGATAATGTACTAAGATATCAAATCTTTAACCTCCTCAAAATGAGAATATGTTTAGAGGAGATATTGGGGGATGGGGGTAATGGTAGCTTCTGACATTAAATATGAGTTTTATCAAGGTCTTTTGGATTTTTAGCATAAGACCTTACTTTGTCCTCTTCCTGAAAGCCTCTTTAGATGAAATAAACTTTTTACTGCAGTAAATGCTTTAGGACTTCTAGAATTGTCTTGGTAACCTACATAAACCTAACATTTTATTTTTGTTGAAAGTTAGCGTTCTGTCTGTTAATCCTTTGACATCTTTAAGTCTCAAGACAATCTCATCTTTGAATTTAATATAAGCAGATCTTGAACCAAGTATCTCAAAGCTAACAGACCTTTTGCATTGTATACTAAAATCTCTAACAAAGAATCAGAACCTAATTTAGTAATTTTTGCATCAAGCCTGTTACTTCTGAATATAGGTAAATTAAGGATACAGAGGGTTAAATCACATAGCTTAGACATTGCTCACGGTCTAAGCTTTAGCCTGTACCCATATATGCTCACTGAAGGTCCAGCATGGCTGTTGCCCATGGCCAAGGCTTCAGTCCTGTGTGTGTGCCTCAGAGTGGTCCCCAGCTCCTGCTGTTACCTGTGCCAGCATACTGGTTCCCAGAAATCAAACTTTTACCACTTTTTGTACCATGGAGATTTAAAGAAGTAAAATACCAAAATAAATGATCAGTAGTTGTCTCATGAAATTCAGAACATACAGGTAATCTCAGTCTTAATATATAACTTATATTGATGCATGGCAGTTCTGGATTAAATAGCTATTGTCCCTAAATCCCATAAATATGAACAATATTGAAACAGAATGTACAAAAAGATGAGTTTGCATGTTAAGGAACCGAAACTATAAACTCTTATCCTTGTTAAGTTTTCTGGAAGCTTGCCATTGACCTTTACTGGGACCCAAAGTTTCCCAATTCCTATTTTTAGGAATTCTTATCTGAAAGTGAGAACGGGCAGCACAAACTAAATGTGTTAGCATCCAAAGGAGAACTGCTGTGCTCAGTTTTACCAAAGGAAAAGGCTGAAGTTATCCAGGACAAATCAGCTACTGCTAAAGAAGATTGGAAAAGTTTTATCACCACTCTCCACCAAAAGGAATCTGCGCTGGAGGTATTGAACAAATCGCAGTGCAAAAAGATTTGATCTAAATTTTCTCTTTGTATTTTATTTTAAATAGCATGGTTTAGGTTTTGTACATAGCTCTAAGTGTTTATGATGTGACAGAACTAACAAATGGCTGTTTTCAAGGAGTCTCATTCTTCCACTTACATTTTACTTTTGTTTACGTAGATCCTTATGACCTGATTGCAGTTGAAGTGGGGTGTTTCATGCAGAAGGGTGTTTGTGCAGAGTAACTGAACACAGCAAGGGCAGCAGTTGCTCAAATTCATTAACATGAGTCTCATCAAATGTACTGGGTTACTAAAACACATTTTCTTTTTTAAGGACTACTTTAGTACATATTTTTGACACTGTTGCTGATTCAGTAAGTAGCAATACAGCAGGCAATAATTGTCTTTTTTATTGCAAATTGCTGAAATGTAATTATTTATTTGAACAACCTTTTAAATAAACCCCAGTGCCTTTCTCTGTTCAGAACTCACAATTAAACCAGCACAGAAGGTGAATATCTTAAAAATGTGATCTCTTTTAAGGTCATAGGTTTTACGGTCAAAAAGTCTTAGCTGGAATTCCCTGCATAGTGGAGGAGAATTAAAGTTCCTAGGTATTCTTGTTTCAAACCAGTGCTGCCTAGCCAACTGAGAAGGTTAAATACATTTAGTACATCATGTAGGAAAGACTTTTAAAGAAAATTCTCAGGTAGCAAGGACTTACCTGTCTTCAACTCTGCGTTGCCATGGAAAGAGGATGTTCTTAGAGGTTAATCTTTTTGAGCCCAGCTTTTTTCAGTCACATAGGCTTAGTTTTTCCTTTTGATGTTTAAGTGATAGGCTTTAGCTGAAAAAAAAACAACCCTAAATCATTCTGAGGGAAAATGAAAATAGCTAGGTCACAGAAACTCTACTGTTCATGTTTCTATTCCATGTGCTTTATTTCAGATTTGTAAAGCTTTCAGTTCAGAGGACATTTACCTCAGCCTTCTTCAGCTGCGTAGACATATCTTACATTGTTGCCTCTATTTTCAGGATGTCTCTCAGACTTTTTCTTTCAGTGTCTGTGATATGGAAAGGAGCAGAGCTGATGTAGTACATTTGAAGAGTTGTATAGGATTTGGCTGCAATTTTATATCCTTTTGGTGTGCTTGATTTGTGTCGTGCATTGCAGTTATGCCCAGTACAGTGGGACTCTTGCTAGAATTGTGCATGTCTTCCCAGAACTTAAAGATCCAGATGAAGGACTTTGAAGCAACTGCTGAGCCTCTGCAGGAGTGGCTGACCACAACGGAGAAGATGGTACAAGGAAGTAGCAGTCGGCTCCATGATCTTCCTTCTAAGAGGAGAGAACAGCAAAAGTTGCAGGTGACTTCTCATAAGCCTTTATAACACAGCCAGACTTTCCTCCACAGTCCCATCCTCCTGGCCTCATTGATTCCTTTTAAAAGCTTGATCCTTCTAGCATCCTGACCTTTAAAAAAGATGAGAAATGATTTCAGGGGTTGCTGTTGATGATCCTGTTCTATCAGGTTTTGCAGCTCCACGTTTCTTATGACATGCTGCTTCTGTGCTGTAGCCGTATGGTGTGCCTTTCTCAGCAAGCTTGCCATATGTCACTTTATTTTTCATGGGGCCTTCATGCTTCTCCATCTCCTGCTTTCTTGCACCCACTCTTAATATTAACATGCTTGTGCTTTACAGTCTGTCCTTGAGGAAATAAGCTGCCACGAGCATCAGCTCAACAGGCTAAAAGAGAAAGCTCAGCAGCTGTGGGAAGAGCAAGCTGTCAGCAAAAGCTTTATGCGCAGAGTGTCTCAGTTGTCTTCTCAATATCTTACTCTAAGCAATCTGACAAAGGTAATGCACCCAGTGTATGTGCTTTTAAGCAGTTCATTTGATGTATGTGGGTGAAAGAGACTGAAATGTGAAACATTGCAGTTGTCTTGCTTGTCTGCTCTGTGGTACATCTAAGCTATCTTGTCTTTCACACAGACTTTAAAGAGTGGGAAGTAAGGACCTGGATAATTTTATGGACTATCAACAAAATGAAACTGTGATTATTTTTTTAAATGTGTTTTGATTAAAAAGTAAACCCCACATGATTATATGGGTATCGATAGGTCTTCTAAAAAAATTACCTGTTAGGCTGCTTTTTTTAGGTCAAACTTTAAAACATCAGGCTAGGAACTGAGAGTTTAACCTCACTTTGTTTTGGTGAATAGTGCTTGACACGCTTTACCATTTAATAGTTCTGCTCTCTCTATTGTGTAAACATTTATGAAGATCTTCATGTTAGGACTCTTACTTTTTTCAAAGCTCCAGTTACGAAGAAAGCTTGATATTGAACTAAACTTATACTTACTACAGTAAAGTCTTTAATCAGGAAGTCTTTATGTTTGAGTAATTGCTAATTTCTACTTTTTCTGTGAAATAAAAATCTAGAAGCATATCTAGAGCTATATGATTTACTAAAATTAGCTGTATACCTGGCTATAATAAATTGTCATGACTGCAAAATGAGAAAGGGAAAGATGCATGAATTACTAACATTGACTTGTGTGGACAGAACTTGTAGAAGATGTCAGGATGAAAAGGAGTCTGAGGCAGAGTATACAGATGATCCAGCCTATGAGAGAAGTCCTGAAATTCTTTGGGTAGCCATAGATGCCTGTGAAATATGCCTCTCAAAAACTGCCTAATCCTGTTTCACTGGCTTGACTTTAGTTCTCTGTCACTGTGTGAAATAAATACACTCTGCTCTGTATTCCTGTTCACCTGAGGCCTTCTAGCAATGTAACTTGAGCATTTATTTTTGATTCGTATGAGTGTTAATAATTTTTCAGAAGAGTTGTTATACGAGAGGAAGTCTTTGAGGAAGACAGATCTTCCTTTTCCAAGTATCAACAAAGCAATGTTGCTGCAGTGTCATAACTTCACAGGCTTAAATCTGTCTTGTGCATTGACGGATTTCACAATTTCAATTGCAACACTGAAATGGCATTTAGATGTGATTTACTGGATGTTTAAGAAAACCAGAGACTGGAAAACTCATCTACTTTGGATAAAAGAAAATTAGATGACGCTTTGCCTTTAGAAAACAAACAAATAAAAAAAGACATTTCTGAAATTTTCATTTGTATATTATGTTTTAATAACTTGTTTGTGTATGCAAAATCCATTCTATGCTCAAGTAAGTGTACTCATAATTTTCAATGCATGGAGACAATTTCTGATTATAGTTTATGAACCTCATTCTAAAGTCCATAAGAAGGTACAGGGAATAAGGAATCCTTTGAATAGCTAGTGCTAATTGCTGTATGAATTGCAGGAGAAAGTTTCCCGAATGGATAGAGTGGTAGCAGAGCACCAGCAGTTCTCACACAGTGTCAAGGACCTCCAGGACTGGGTGGCTGATGCAGTTCACATGCTGGATTCCTATTGTCATCCCACTGCAGATAAGAGTGTTTTGGACAGCCGGATGTTAAAGCTAGAGGTATGGAAACAACAGATTCCAAAACTTGGTTTTTTTATGTCCATAAGAACAATGCAACTGTAGGATAGTTGACATTAGTTGTTGCATGTTAATGTAATGACTGTTGTTGTTCAGACACTAATTTTCAGTTTACTCAAAAATAACTCTTTTTATAGTCTACTGAGTTTACAATTGTAGAACTGTATTTCAGCCTTGTAGAAGAGCTTTGTCATCACATCCTTTTTTCTCTATGAATGAATCCTCCTGTTTTCCATCTAAATGTTATTCCCTTTGGAATGTCAGTTTTTCCACCTAAGAGTACCTTGATACACTGTAATTATCTGCACAGCTTCCATGAAAACTCAACAAGGATTTTTTTTTAAATGACCTAAATCTACCCTTTGTAAGTCAATTCGTTATTGTGAAGCCCAGCTGTGAACCCCACTGTTCACCTTCCCATTGACTGTATAAGTTACTGAATTTGATCACCGTATTTTCCCATTGAGGCAGTGTTATAGTTTGAGTGAAATAACAACACTTGTGGATTGGAAAAGGCAAAATAACTTTAACTACTTTAATGAAAAAAAAGCAGTAACAGCAGACAAATATATATAGAATATAAAGAGCCAGCACCAAGATCCAAACCTCCCGCTCTCCCTTCCAGTCTCTGTGTTACCGTAGGCAAACTCCTGGAGCAGGGGGGGGGAGCTGGATCCCTGAAGCTGGACTCAGAAGCGAGAAGCAGCAAAGCTGGTCCCAAAGCAGGATTGCAAGGGAAGTGAAGAAGTGCGCAGAGGGAACAGCCCCTTAAATTTTTACTGAGCATGATGTGTAAATGTGAAATGGAATACTCAGTTGGTCAGTTTGGGGTTACCTGTCTTGCCTGTTCCTTCCCTATAGGTACAGGCTCTCACCCTGCACCCCCCTAACTTCCCACTGGAATCAAAGAGAGCTTACATTCCAGTCCTTAGCTATAACCCAAATATTTAGGCCTAAGCTATTAGAAGCTGGCAAAGTTTTGAAAACATACTACCAGCTTTCAGAGAAATGCAGGCACTTTTAAAGGAACCTTGGCTAGAAGCAATACCACCTTAGTAGAATCAATTCTGCTCCAGCCTGAACTAGGACAGGCAGTTAGTATAGTTATGCCCAGTAACGATAAAAGTAAAATAGTATCCACTCACTGTTTAGAGACTTCTGGCAGTGAAACAAGAAAAAGAAATTGAAATGAAGATGATTCTGACAAGAGGAGAATCTGTTCTGCAAAATACTTCTCTGGAGGGAGTACCAGTGATTGAACAGCAGTTGCAAACCCTGAAGGACAGCTGGGCTTCTCTTCTGTCTGCTTGTATCCAGTGCAAGAGGTAAAAAGGGTATGAGGTGCAGAATGATACTTAGCATCATGATGCTTAGCAAAATTCTTGAAAAGTTAATTCCCACAGTTTTCTTATAAGATGGCAAAATTCTTGAAAAGTTAATTCCCACAGTTTTCTTATGAGATTCAAATTTGTATAAAATGATTGCATGCACCTAACTTTACAGGTGTAGATGCCCTAAGTGACATATTCATTTAAGTAGAGAAAGAGGAAACTGTGAGAGATCTAAGCTTTGTTAATAGTTACTGTCAATATATTCTTGAAAGTGGATTCCATGTTCATAATCTTGTAAATTTTACTGAGTTGCACTTGATGCCTTGAATTATTCTCAGAAATGAGATCTTGTCACAGACTTTAATGATTGGCTCTCTCAAGATCCTCTCTCATTTTCCACTTGCTAGCATTTCACAGAATGTACTGTAATTTGAGTCCAATAGTGATGCTCAAAGTAATAGAACAACGAAATATAGGGGGAATAAAGCTAGTGATGTATCTTTCTTATAAATATAGTCTAGAATAACTGTATATGACTGTATCTCACTGCTTAAATAGTGTGAGAACCTTCACTATCATAATAAATATGCATTTTTAAATTACAGTCAACTGGAAGGAGCTCTCTCCAAATGGACAAGTTACCAGGATGATGTTCGTCAGTTTTCCAGCTGGATGGATAAAGTAGAAACAAGTATGAATGCTTCTGAAAGGCAGTATGCTGAACTGAGGGAAAAAACAGCTGCCCTCAGCAAAGCAAAGGTGTGTTTGCTTTACAACAAACCAGCAACCCCATATCACCTTATAAACGCACAAAAAAGCTGAAAAACGGCAAGATTAATCTGTGATCTGTTTTGCAGTTACTTAGTGAAGAAGTGTTGAGTCACAGCAGCCTGTTGGAGACAATTGAAGTGAAAGGAAAGGGGATGACTGAGCATTATGTCACACAGCTTGAACTCCAGGACCTTCAGGAGCGGTATAAGTTCCTCAAAGACAGAACGAGGGTACAGCTTTTCTTAATAGCACTCCCTCTTGTTTTGTTGGCAACAAGGAAAAAGAGAAAGTCCTTTCACTGATCATTCATTTTACAGTTAAATGAGGAGTAAAAGTTGATGACAACCGTAACTTAATGTAACAGAAAGTTAATAGGGTGACTTATTACTCTGTCTTCCTGTACCACAGAGCTTTCAGATCTTTTCAGAAAAGTTCTACAAGTCTGAATATGAAAAAATCATCAGGTGACCAGTCTGAGGAATTGCCTGTCAAAAGTCTCATCAACTTCAGTGCAGATAGGATTTTAACCATTGTGACTTAAAAGTTGGAAACATCTCTGAATCTGTGATTTGCATACATATATATTTTGTAGTAAATGCAACCAGTTGTCAATCAGTTAATTGACAAATGGTTGACAACTACAGAAATTTATTATGAACACAGACCTTATTAGCAAGTAAAATTACTCATATGTTAAAAGAGCCAGGATATTAAGTACTACATTTACTGGTAAGTGTGAATATTGTAGATCTGGAAAAGGTGAAGGCCTAGACAGATAAAGTGCAAGATAGGGTTTAATGTAAGGTATAAGCTAGAGAAAAAAATAATAAAAGATGTGGTGATTATCTCCAGTTGTCATAAATAATGCCTAATGTATGTTCAGACAGGCAACTTCTTTTCATGACAGGAGTGTAGTAAAATTGAATTTTGATGTCTTTGTCCTGTGGAAAGGGCCAAAATTCTTTTATTCAAACACGTAAATGGTGGTGTTATTTAAAAGTGATCCTAGATCAAAATTTGAAATCCCAGAAATCACAAACTTATGCAAAAGTGTCTTTTAGGATAAGTGTGCGTATCCCCACAATTGTCCCCTCTTTCCTTGTAACTGATCAAACTATCCTCAAAATCCAAGTACTCAAATTCTAGGAAAGCTCAACATCAGATAAAAACTTTTTCCCTTGATGGAAGTCTGACTTTCGTTTTCTTGATTTGGTGATAAACTAAAATATGTTATATATACATATATGTAAATATTTTAACAAGCAGGAGGCAGTAACAAAAGCTGAAGGACTGCTTAACTTACATCAAGAGTACCAAAGAAATCTGAAGGCCTTTGAGATATGGCTGGAGAAGGAGCAGGAAAAACTTGACTGTTTATCCCATCTTGATGGTGATGCCCAGAAACAGGAGGCAACACTCCGAGACTTGCAGGTACAAAATGTGTGAGACCTTAAGTAATTAAAAAAAATAAAAATCCTACTTGTAAAATGACAGAGTAATATTAATTAACAGACAAAAATTACATCTCTTTTTTGTCTTCAGAACAGTTTGGAACTGTTTAGTATATATAAGTAGTTTGCTGCTCGAAAGTGATTCCAGTAAAGTCAGTAGAAACATCATCACTCGCTTCCAGAAAGAAGTGTCAGGCCTTGAATGAAATCTCCAGGCATACTAATGCTTTCTTACAAATAATGAAATTGGTTTAGATGTTGGCCTACCTCTTCTTTTCCCTGCGTTTCATAAAATATCAAAAGGTTTTTCTAAAAGGTTTTCATGTTTTACTGCTTATAGAGCAGATGCATCTACCTTCAGGCTGTTCCTGTCATGTAGGCTAGCTCCCATGGTGAGGTGGGAAGACTCTTACTGAATCACTTAAGTAACAGTGAAGGGTAAACCTGTAGTACTTCAGTAATTTCTCAGTTATGTTCTTAAGCCAATTTAAAATACCTTTTGATGAATTAGCGAAAGGTCTGTACTTGAGTTATGAAGTATTTATGACTTTATATATGATAATGACAAGGTATTATTTGTATGACCACGGACTGCATATATGTCTTGTTATAGTTTACTTTGCAAAATGTGAATTCATTATAAAAATCTGAATATGTATCTCAAATATAAGCACACAACTGTTATTTTGTTAAGGTAATTTCCTGGTTGTGTTTTGTAATCAAACTGAATCCTTTCATCCTTTCTAATCAAGGAATATCTAGATAATGAGGTAAATGCCTTTGTCTTAAGTAGAACCAATGCTTTGTTTGCCATGTGTGCATGAAAGTTGTTTATGTAAGGTATTTATCCATAATTCTGCCTATACAGGAGCTGCAGGTGAACTGTGCAGAAGGACAAGCATTATTGAATGCTGCTGTCCATGCCAGAGAGGAAGTGATTCCCTGGGGCATTCCCCAGGTAGAAGACCGAGTCCTGGAATCCTTACGGCAGGATTGGCAAGTGTATCAGCACAGGCTTTCTGAAGCAAGAAGCCAATTAAATGCCACTGTGAGCAGGCTGAGGTTAATGGAAAAAAAATTTCAGAAGGTTAATGACTGGCTAACAGACTTGGAAGAGAAAGTAGCTGTCAGGACTGGTAGGCAGTCTGGTAGAGCAACAAAGGAAATGCAGCTTCAACAAATGAAGGTAAAGAATGCAGTTAAGGTATTAAACAAAATATCATGTAATGTTTCCACCTCCTATGAAAATGACAGGAAACATTAGAGTTTATTCTGTGTTGGTGTCTAGAATGGTGGAGAAAGAGCTTCATGCCTTCTGAGTTCAGGTTCCTCCTATTTTACTGGTAGAGGTATGACCATACCAATGTTGAAAACTCATAGGGACATCTGGAATTCATATTCTCTGTAGTATGTGAAGGCGTAACTGAGGATAAAGATTGGTCCTGAAGTAGGAAAGAGTTAATATGGTAATGAGTAAAATGTGACCGAGTATGTTGTGAAGTCTACTGTGTTGATATAATAATTCTCCTTTAGTCACTGCAAGGAGAAGACATGGTCCTGAATAAAAACAGGAAGCAGATTTGAAGAGATTGGAGGTTATGATTTACAGTCACCTTCAAAACTTTGGGCAAATACTATCGGAAGTTCAGATTGCTTTTCTGCTGTTGCTTGGGGGAGTTGAGGGGAGAAATGCAGCCTATATGGTATGATGAAACTTCTAGTGTATTTGTTACCTTAACCTTCATCAGATTCTGTTTTGTTTTCCTGTTGTAAATCAATCTTTACAAACATGTATTAGTTTTCCTTTTAAATTATTTCCTGAGTTAGTTACAAATAAGTTTCTGTTGTATTTAAGAAGTTTGAATCAGTTATTTAAGCTGGATAATGTTTTTGTCCTAGAAGTGGCATGAAGAAATTACAATCTACAAAGATGATGTGGAGGAAGTTGGTGTATTGGCTCAGCAAATACTAGAGGAAAGTCTCACTGCAAGTAGAATGGGAAGCCAGACTACACAGCTTACATCTCGCTACCAAACTCTTCTTCTTCATGTCTTGGTAAGTAATGAAAATTAATTTATTTTAACTTCATAAATTGTCAGTTAAGAAGCAAATATAAGCAGGCTTTCTGAAATAGACTTTATCAGAGCTTATTCATTACTGTAGACTCAATTATATAAATATTTACATATATATCCATATACATACACACACAGATTTCATTACAGAACTATAATTGGGATAATGTCCTTTCAAAAGTATTCAGTGTCAATCAGATGTTGTTACTGTCTTTTTTGACAGTTGCAGGAGACATTCAAAACTGAGTATGTTTTGAATGGTAAACAACCTCTAGGGAAATGCTTTCAGCTTTCAGGTAATGGGAAAATTTGAATTAATAAGGTATCAATAAAGTCTTCAGGTTACTTTAAGTAGTAAGTGTCTCAAATTTCAAAAGTACCTTTTTAGTGTTTCCTATTAACTCAGTTTTAACATTAGTGATTTTTATATGTACACTCTCACAAGAGCCCAGTGAGAATTATCCACTAAATGTGAAAGTACTCAAAACTTAACTGTTTAATCAGTATACCAGGTTTTATTAATAAATAGTAATTTATTGCTATCTTTAGCCAATAGTAATGATAAACACCTAGGTTGTTCTTGCTTTCTTCCCCTACCCTCCATATTTGTTTTAAGGAGCAAATAAAGTTTTTGGAAGAAGAAATACGATGTATGGAGGAGTCGGAATTGGCTTTTAGCGCTTACATGAATTGGTATGGAGCTACTATTAAGAACTTCAGGAATGTGATCACCAAGTTTGATGTGGTTGATAAAACAGCAATGGAGAAAAAAGTACAGAAAATAGAGGTACAGCTTTCTTGAATGCAGTTTTTGTTTCTGTTCACCAGAAAGAGCCTGGTGAACACGCATCCTAACAGTTGCTCAAAATTCTGATTTCACCTTGCCCGGAGAAGCTAAAAGGATAAAAACAACCCATTATAAAACTTTCTGTTCTCATGTTATATACACATTAGATCATAGTTTGGCTGTTGAGGTTAAGAATAGTCCTAAATAATATAATCCTACCCTTCCATAAGGCATGTTTGTATGTATTATGTTTTATATTAAAATTTAAAGTAAATTCCCCTTGCAAGGCATTCTGCCATGTATATTTTATACCAGTAGGCACTGTGGAAAGAAGTGCTTCCTGTATCTCCTCATTCAAATAACTCAGTAATAAAGCTCACATTTTGTCTCAGAGGTGTGGATGATTTTTTCATATGTCCTGGAGCTTAAACGCAATACACTAAGGGAAAATTTTAATCTATTCCAGAATTTGGAGTACCAATCCTCTCCTAATAGCCCTCATTTTCTGTGTTTATTTTCACAAGCCCAGTGCAGAACAGCAGTATTTTTTCTCCCACTTCCTTGTAGTTTACCATACCTTAACCCCAGGCAATTTTGTAATGAAAAGTCCATTCAGTTTCTCTAGCAACTCTTACTGTGTCCTTAGAAAAATTAAAAAAAAAAAAAAAACAACAAAAAAACCCCATCACCAACAATAAAATCATTAGCCTCTCACTGATAATAGAACTACAGTGAATAAAAAAAAGGCAGTCTCTGTTAACCAACACTTGCTGCTTCACAGTTGCTGTTGAGTGACATGGACATAGGCCACAGTTTACTGAAATCTGCCCGTGAGAAGGGGGAGCGAGCTATAAAGTACATGGAAGAAAATGAAGTTGATCAGTTAAGAAAAGAAATTGGAGGTCATGTGGAAGAGCTTGAAGAGCTGGCTGGTTCCATCAGGAAAGAGCACGTGACTTCAGAAAAGTGCCTTCAACTGGCAAAGGAGTTCTCAGATAAATACAAGGCACAGACTCAGTGGGTGATGGAGTACCAAGCCATGTTACATGCTCCAGCAGAGCCAAAGATTGAACTCTATGAGAAGAAGGCCCAGTTGTCCAAATACAAGGTAAAGAGGGGTTATATCATTGTACTGTCAGATCAGTTTGGCCTAGTGACTTGCAATAAATCCTCTAATCCAGATATCTATTCCAAGTTTTCTCAATAAATATATGAGAAGTCTCTCATCTGGATGTCCAAATTGGCATCGAAGAGAGAACATGCATGATACTTGCATCCTATAAACCAGAGCGAGTGCCTGGATTTTAAATACGAATGTCATAATAAGACTTCCACATCTGAGTATTTCCTTCTATGAAGAGAAATTCTATTTTGAGTGCCCATATGAGTAATTCCGTTGGTATCAGCAGAGTTAACTGCTGTTTAAGCAAGGACACAAATCCGTTTGTTGTTCTTCACTTCAGACATTGCCTCCGTTTATAGTGTCTTAATCAGCTGTTTGGTTAAAGCTGGGTTCTCAGCTCAACTGACATCTAAGACAGTCAGCTGCTATGGCATCCTCTGGTTTTAGTTAGGATTTTAATGAAGTGGGTTTTCTGTTGGGTTTTTTTGTGCTGCTAACAAACTAATGTTTCAGCTATTGCTGAGTAGTACCTGCACAGCATCAAGGCTTTCTCCCTGAAACTGCTCCCTAACCCTCACTGGCTTTAGTACTCAAAATCATATGTCATGGATATATGCTTGCTTTCTGCATGTCTGGGGAGCTGATATCTCACTGTCGTTTGATAGATGCTGGCATGTGCCATGCTGTCTGAGCCAGTGGCAATATGCCATAACAGATCAGACTGCGTATACTCTTGAGAGTACAGTGTTATGCACCCATCTGCATACTGCCTCATTAAGGGGATGGCTTTAGTGATACTTCCCACCTATTTATGGAATTTGTTCCTCTGAGCAAGTTTTATTCCTAGCACCTGCACCTTCTCACATATTAACTCCCTTCCTTCACCAGCTCTGGGTAATCAGCCGTGCTACTAGCCACTCGCAAAAGGAGCAGTTGCTTTTAGATGCCTGGTAAATTGTTATCTCAAGGCATGGCTGAGAAACAGTCCTGTACTAGGCTGTGCTTCAGATCAAAGGGAAGTTAGTGAAATAGATCTTAAGTATTTAATAGATCTATTTTAATTCTTGGTTGCGTTGTAGTCCATACAACAGACTGTTCTATCCCATGAGCCTTCAATAAAATCAGTGATCGAAAAGGGAGAAGCACTTTTTGATTTGGTGAATGATGTGACTCTGAAGAACAACATTCAAGACCTTCAAAGCAGTTACCAGGAACTCTGCAGCACAACAAAGGTAAAAAGTCAGGAAGAAAACTCTAGGTTCTTTTAATTTGCTATATTTTTTTCCCTCTTTATGAAGCTGACTGTTTGTTTCATGCCGTCATCTCACATCCTGTAGACAGAGCCAGATAGATTTAATTACTTCTTTTTTGGTGGGGAGGGAGAGTGGAAAGAACTTCTACCTAAATAAATCTCAACAAGACTAGATGAAGTGAATTTTTGAGTGTGGCAGGTGCAGTCTTTGTAGCACTAAGGGGAAATATATCAGTGATTAGGTTGTACTGCTGTTACTGTTTTAATTGTTTTGAATAAATTTCTAGATACATTATTTCTTGAAGGGACAGATGCTCTTAAATTATACCATTTTGTGTCTTGTTACTGCTAGATCTCACACAAACCTGATTTAATATAGTTTAGTTCTTGAACCAGAAGTCACTGCAGAAAATGAACTACAAGATGGCTACAGTTTAATTCAGCAAGGGTGCTATTAATTAACATTGATGCTTTATTCAGCATGTACATAGTACTTTGAAAGTTTTAGTACTTCTAAATACATCCTAAAGTGTGATTATTCCTGATGCTTTTAATAGCTTATACTCCTAACAAGGATAAGCTCTGAAAACCATTTTGGTACTTGTTTGACCTAAGTACCTTTAATTGCCTATCCATCCACCAACAGCAGATGATTTTATTTGTTCACAGTTGGTGTTTAGTATACAATCCTTCCTTTATCTGTACTGTAAAACGGATATTTGTTGCATTAGATGTAATATTGATGACTTAAATGTAAATAAGCTTATGAAAAATCTTCCTTAAAAAGAATAAGTACATTTTAACTCAATGTGAACATTCTTAGTTTGCCTACCACCGTCACAGACAATATGTACATGCAAAAGCTGTGATCAGCAGGGACCCAACTATAGCATTTGGTAGGTCATGTGCAATCTCTCAAAGAACGTGAGAGTGTGTCATAACTGTTCCTAAGTGAACTTAAAGTCAAGTTGACAGTGTTCCTTTTCTTAAAGTAAGGAGGTCCTGGAGTGAGAACACTGCTCAGTACCACAGAGTTTATTCACAAAAATAATCCTTTTGATACCCTTAGCAGTCTAATCATGTGTGAGTCCCCCAGAGAAATAGAAGTTTAGAAGATAAACTCTTTTGTTATGCTTTCAAGCTCTTGGTGGATTTTGGTTTATTTGTTGTTTTTGTTTGTTTGTTTTTCTTGTAATTACCTGAATATTTAATACTGGTTATTGTGGACCTGTAGGCATATGTTGAAACTTTAGAGGTGAGAGTGAAAGAACATGAAGATTACAACAGTGATTTGCAAGAAGGGGAGAAATGGTTATTACATATGTCCAGTAGGCTGGTCAGCCCTGACCTCATGGAGAATAACAGTCTTGAAATAATCACTCAGCAACTAGCTAACCACAAGGTAGGTTTGCTATTGGGTAAACTTTTTGTCTTGTCAAACAGAATTTTTCTTCTTTGCTTTTCAAACTCCACTCTAGAGCTCTAGTTATTTGTCATTCACTTGTTTTATTCCTCTTACTGCGAACTGTAAGTAAGTGTCAATGTCATTAATGCAACAAATCTGTGTTGTTGTTAGCACTGTTTCTCAGATAACACTGTATCTGCATAAGAGCTTTTTTGTACACTGAATTCTGTGGCAGATTTTTGCCGAGATGTCTTGGGAAATAGACTATAAAAAGCAGATTAGACTTACTTTACTCCTAAGGGATTTTTTTGCTCTGGAACCTTCAATAATAATAAAAAAAATAATTATTTTTCCCTTTATCAGTTTGTAACATTTCCTTCATTGCTTTTATTCAAGATGCTGTTAGTCTTGCTATTAAAGGTAGTCGTTCACTACATTGATAACCACTGCTTTCTAGAAGATAAAAAAAAACAAAGCAAAATCCAACCCTTCCCACCACTCCCAGGGGTGAATATAGAAATCTTGTAACTCATTGTAATCTCTGTGTTATTCTTTAAGTAACCTCCTTAAATAAAAATGTGGCTGTACCAAAGTCAATGGAAAGATCTGTCTACAGTGGAAGAGTTTATAGAATAAGATATGGTTCAACATCAGATTTAGTCTTCATTACTAGACACAACAGAAGTTGATGGGGTCCTGGAGAACATGCAACAAAGGAAGATTAAGGGCAGTCTTGGAGCATAAACATATACAATAGCTTGAGTATAACAATATGTGTTGTCTGAAAACTTTTTTCCAAATTGTAAGGAAGGGGAAAAAAAAAAAGGCAAAAGACCTCATTTAAAAAGCTGTGATGCAAAACATGTTTTAAGTTTAACAATATTTCTTCAAAAATATTTTAACTATTTCTTAGGCTCTCATGGAAGAAGTTGCAGGATTTGAAGATCGTTTGAACAACCTTAAGAGTAAAGGTGATTACTTGATTGATCAATGCACAGAACATCTTCAAGCAAAATTTAAGCAAAACATACAAAGCCATCTTCAAGGGACAAAGGACAGCTATTCTGCCATATGTAGCACAGCCCAAAGAGTAAGTCTTGTTTCAGAAATGGTCTTATGCCATTTAAGAATAACACACATTATTATTTATAGAAGTACTTGGCTTTTAAATAATGTAAAACTCTTTATACTATTTCCTGTTAAAATGAGCCTACAGGTTACTAATGTAGCACTTTGTCATTACTGTTCTACAGCTGAATTCCTTGTGATCCAAATGTTGCCTTGCAGACAGCAAAACTAGTTGTCAATTCTTACCTTAATCTCTTCAAACCCTCACTACCTTCACATTGCACTAGCTTCTGAGCAGCTGCAGCCAAGATTAGAACTATTCCTACTTTGAAACCTAGGGAGCAAATTGCACTCTTTCTATGAGTTGTTCCCATATGTGCATAACGAGTCTTAATTATGTGCTAGAAAATACTGTCTGTCTTAGTAAAACCAGAATATACAGTTAAGAAGGGCTGGCTGGGTCATTCTGTTAATCCAATTAGAAGATCAAACCAGCAAAAAAACCAAACAAAAACTCAAAACAAAAACCAAAAAATCCCAACAAAATGAAACAAAACCCCAAAGAGTAGACTCCACTGTAAGATTTGTAGAGGTAGGTAGAACCTCATACTAGAACAATGGTTCAAATAATGAACAAGAATACAGAAATAAGAGCCAGTGCTTTTCATTTGCATCTTTATTTTTTCTTTCCAGAAACCATCCCTTAGATACTGTCCACAGATTAGCAAGATGCAGTGAAAGCTTAAGGAGCTTTCAACCCTTGGTACTTATATATACAACAGCTAAAAACCCACAGTATAAAACCTGTTTTATCTGCAGTTTCCAAGGTGGAAGAAGAGAGCCAATAATGGTGTTTGACAATGCAATGACCTTACAGAATGTTGTTTTTTAGGTATACCAGAGTTT
This sequence comes from Bucco capensis, assembly GCA_013396975.1. Lineage (NCBI taxonomy): Eukaryota > Metazoa > Chordata > Aves > Piciformes > Bucconidae > Bucco > Bucco capensis. Next base: position 315,964 of record VWZO01001848.1, on the reverse strand, counting down.
GGAACATGAACTCCAGAAGCACGTTAATCATCAGGATACCCTGCAACAATGCCAGACTTGGCTGTCTACAGTGCAGTCAGAGCTAAAGGCAACTACCTGGCCACCTTTCAGCCTGGCAGATGCAGTTAAACAGGTAAAAGTTCAGCACTTGAAAATGCTCGTGTATTATCCTTAATAAGGTGACTTCAGCTAAGAACTTAGTATAGCTACTCATAGGACTGTGTAATATTCTCAGCTCCAAAAGGAATACTTTGAGTGAAAAATCACAGTAGGTGAAAAAAATCACATGTGGCTTTTGCTAGCTCTGCTTAATGCTTAGAAATATGTTACCTGAAAAAAGTTGGTTAGTTAGATAAACCTGCTTAGATACTTCACAGATGTGTTTAGCAGAGAGGCTGTGTGTCTTTCTGTTTGTCCAGTTGCTCATCTGTCTACTGATGTTCCATGTGAGACTTGGTTTCATAATGCCATGGACACAGAGCCTGTTATCGGGCAATCAAAACAGTTTTTCAGTGTAAGAGTATAGAGCTACCTCTAGCCCACATTAGCCATTAAGAATGGTTTCTTTGCTTCTTGATTATCCTTAGTAGCATAATATATTTTATATTGGATTTGTACCTTGTTTTCAAATTAAACTGTTACGGTACTAAAAAAAGCTGGAATTCAGGGCTGTCTCATCCACCATGTGGCTTAATAGAGACATTGAAATACTACAGATGGCAGTTCTGCAAGGACATGGGAGAGCAGGGGTTATAGTGGAGCCAGGGGCAGCTGGAGTGACAGTGGGGCCAACAGGGCAGCACCATCCCGACGATGCGCAGAACTGCATCACACAGGTGAGGAAAGCAGTGTCTCCCTGGTGTCAAGCCACCATCTAGTGATCACCAGGCAAGTCTGTAGGGATGGAGTCAGGCCCAGGCAGAGGCATGAGGTTACAGCAGCAAGGCAAGGCCAGAAGGATCAGCTAGGCACAGATGCACCTATAGTGTAGCTCAGGTGAAGTCCACAGGTGGATGAGGGTTTGAACTTTCACGCAGCTCTGGAGCAAAGAGGAAGGATTCTAAGTGCTTTTCCATTGGCTCAGGGCTGGCCCTGAGCAGAGGCAGCCAATCTCCAAGGAGATGGGGACAGAGATTGCAGACCCCTTTGGTGCACTGAGGGCCCTTACCATCCTTGAGGATTAGGGACTTGTTCCAGTGCTTAACTGTTCTCAGTGTGAAAAATAGCTTCCCTTATATCTAGGAAGAATTTCACTTGTCACTTTCCCTCTAGTACTTTCTCTGCTCACCTCAGCAAAGAGTTAAGCTCTGTTTTCTTGGTAATGCCCCTACCTGATAGCTACGGTTTTAAGTAATGGCAGACTGCAACTAGCCTCTTTTCTCCAGGCTTGGCAAACCCAGCTCCTTCAGACCTGCCCAAATGCCATATATTACAGCCCTGTATCCTCTCAGCCCTTTGCTGGAGTTCCATGACTTTGGCAATATCTCATCTATGGGGGAAGAGGGACACTGGGTCAAATATACCAGAAACAGCCTGACAAGTACAAATACAAGTACAGGAGATTCATCACCCCCCACAGCTTGCTTTCTGCATTCTTGCTAAAGGAGTAATTTGGGGTTGTCACAAGGGCACACTGCTGTTGTGTTCAGCTTTTTTGCCCTCAAGGACCACCAGTAGCCCTCAGCATTAGGTGGTCATCTCTGCTCCCTGGGACTCTAGGGGTATGTTAGTGCCTTAGTTGTCAGCACTAATACCATCATTTTCTTCGGGGATGAGAAAACTCCTCATAGAGAGAGGTGAGTTCCTGTGGACAACATGGAGAGCAAGAGCTATTTTGCTCATGCTTAGTGTCATAATGTCTGATCTTGGCAACCGTGGACTGGAAGGCTTTGGGAAGATGTAGGAAAGTGTGCTGTGCCATTGGGCTGGGTTCTTCATGATCTGTCAGATGCTGGAGAATTTTACAGGTTTAGGAACATGACATTTTAATAATCAGATAAAGCCCTGCTTCACATTTGCCTCGGGAAAGTAAGTCACCTTGTTGAAACTGTGTGTGTCTATCCAAGGCTTTATTTATACAGAAACAAGGTAGGTAATGCATATGTTGAGTTTTTGAGTTGCTCTATTCTGTAATTATGACAAAGCAGCCTTACTTAATAGAATAACATATGTCTACATTTCATCTTTTGGAAATAATAAACTGAATTTAAAAACCTAAAATGCATTATTGTAATAAAGTAAGAGATTATTTCCACAGTCTGAGAGTTCATTTGAGGATTGTCTTTCCTCAGGTAAAACACTTTCGAGCTCTACAGGAGCAGGCCAATACATACTTGGATCTTCTGTGCTCCATGTGTGATCTGTCAGATGCCACAGTGAAGAGTACAGCAACAGATATTCAACAGACAAAACAAACGGTACAAGATAACCACATCAGCGTGCTTTTAATCCTATTTAGAGCTTTAACTGCCTTGATCTGTCCTCTTTTAAAAAGGTCATTTTGGGTAATGATTTAAAGAACTATCTTCTGACTTCCATCTTAAAATCTTAAGTATTTCTTTCAGAAATAGAGATTTTTTTTCTGCCCTTTTTTTTTTTCTATTTTGATCTTTTATTAAATCCACACATTGCCATCCTGATCATAATACAAAGACACACAACAAAGGTTGTTAAAGGCAGTTGGGCAATCTTACAAGATGTTGGTCTGAATCCACACATGTTCTTTGGAAGGAAAATTATTTAAAGGAAAATCCAACTTATTTGTTTTCATAGATCATAATTCAATCTATTATTTTCTATATTTTATTAAATCTTGGTCATATGTTACTGTTATTACTTATTCAGTAGTAGTATGTTGTTCATATTAGAGTATACTACTATATTAATTATCATAATAAAAATTATGATGGTTCAATTAATAAATCAGAGTGCTTCTATTTCAGCATATGAATTTATAGAAGTGTACCTTATTTTTAAGTTTCAAAGTAGCTTAATGCTTGATTTTAGAATAAAATTTATAAGTTATTAGAAAGGTAACATTATAAGCATTCCTGTTGTTGTGAACATGAAAAGTTTATTTCCACATACACAACAAAACTTTTGAAACTACTTCTACCAAGACTAAAAATCTAATACATATCTTAATGGTATTCCATACCAGAGAAGCAAATTATACAAATCCAAGTAATTTATGAAAAAAAAAACAACACTATCTAAATACTGAATAGCTAAAAAGTATCCCAAACATCAGAATAAGAATCTCCTTTTATATATAAAAGAAATGAAAAATTTTTAAGAAGTCCCAGAGAGTATAGTGCTGAGATATGTTAAGCTGATGAGTATCTGAACCTTCAAGGCACCCCACTGCTGTATTTGAGGCAAAAAAACCTGTTTGACTATTGATTTAAAGTGATTGCTTACCAGATCTGAGCCCATCATTCTTATTGGCATTTTACAAAAGGCATGTAGATGAAATAACTGGGTAAATTAAATGAAAGTGTTTACTATAAACTTTTATTTGATCTCTGAGAAGGCATATAGGGTACAGCAGTATTCTTGGCTTGCGAAGGGCTAAATTATACAGTTAATTTAAGCTTTAATAGAAGACTGAGAACACTTTGAAATACACATACTCATGAATATAGTTAGCTTCTCTCAAGGGTAAATTTTTTTATTATTATTATTTTTCCACAGCTTTCCTTTGATAGATCTGAGTTTTATAACTTTTAAAGGTTAAGACTCTTGTGGGTAATCTTAGCTCTTTCAGAATCTAGCACAGAAATTTGGTTTAGTACAGTATTGTTGTGCTCAGAGAAAGAATGGTATTCATCATCCATTCTCCAAAAATAGATGCATTAAAGCATTTCTACTTCATTTCTTTTCCTCTAGATTGAGCAACAGATAATCCACTCACAGTATTTGGCTGAAGGTTGGGAAGAGATCAAACAAATGAAGGCTGAGCTTTGGCTATATTTCCAGGATGCAGACCAACAACTACACAATTTGAAAAGAAGGCGAGCAGAGCTGGAGCTAAACATTGCCCAAAATATGGTACTCCAGGTTAAGGTAAGGAGACTTGTGAGTTAAGAACAGAAAGTAAGGAAGAATTTCATCCTGTGACTGATGTTATTATAATTCATGTTGTACGCACGTATTACATTACAATTGCTAATATGTTCTAAGCAAAAGCAGAGAAGACAGAAGAAAGAATGTTTCCTTATTGATGGTACAGACGGACAGAGAAAGCAAACCACTATAATTCAGTGGGGTTTTGTTTTTTTTAACAGACATTTTTCAGGCTAGTGTTTTGATTTGCCCTTGCTTTTANATTCATGTTGTATGCATGTATTACATTACAATTGCTAATATGTTCTAAGCAAAAGCAGAGAAGATGGAAGAAAGAATGTTTCCTTATTGATGGTACAGACGGACAGAGAAAGCAAACCACTATAATTCAGTGGGGTTTTGGTTTTTTTAACAGACATTTTTCAGGCTAGTGTTTTGATTTGCCCTTGCTTTTAATAGAATCATAGAATCATAGAATGTTAAGGGTTGGAAGGGACCTAGAAAGATCATCTAGTGCAACCCCTCTGCCAGAGCAGGATCACCTAGACGAGCTCACACAGGAATGCATCCAGGCAGCTCTTGAGTGCCTCCAGAGAAGGAGACTCCACAGCCCTCCTGGGCAGCCTGTTCCAGTGCTCTGTCACCCTTACTGTAAAAAAGTTTTTCCTCATGTTAATACTAAACCTCCTGTGGTCCAGCTTGCTCCCATTCCCTCTTGTCCTAACATTGGATGACATTGAGAAGAGCCTGGCTCTCTCCTCCTGACACTCACCCTTAACATATTTGTAAACATTAATGAGGTCCCCTCTCAGTCTCCTCTTCTCCAGGCTGAAGAGACCCAGCTCTCTCAGCCTGTCCTCGTAGGGCAGATGCTCCACTCCTTTAATGATCTTGGTGGCCCTGAGCTGGACTCTCTCCAGCAGCTCCC
>VWZO01001848.1:179765-310058 GCA_013396975.1 Bucco capensis | reverse complement strand
CTGGTAGTTGGTATTAGCAGTAAAGACCAAGGCAAAGGTGGCATTGAGTAATTCCACCTTCTCTATATCCTTGGTCACCAGTGCACCCATTTCATTCCTCAAAGGGCCCACACTACCTCTAGACTTCCTTTTGCTTCCAACATACTTGAAAAATCTCTTCTTGCTATCCTTGACCTCCCTTTGCAGGCTAATCATAGTGGTCCTGAAGGTAAGATCTGCAACTTATGTTTGCTAGGTTCCTTGATTTCAATACTTCTAAATTGTTTAGATCTATTTCAAAATTAGTCTAGGAAACTATTCAATGTTGCTGGACCCTGAATACTACTGGAGTATAGGTATGATAGAAACCAAATTTAATTTATTCTAAATAATGAGACAAATGCCTTCAGATCTTCACTCATTTTTATTTGTTACAGGAGACAGAACTTTTATGTCCATTCTGCACTTATCACAAATATCAGTAAAGTAACAACAAGACAGAGAAAAACAGATTATATATTTATTAACTGATTAAATGCTTGGGTTCTGCATTTCTAGTATAGACTTCACTTGTTCTTTTTCTGATATGCCAGGAGTTAGGTGAAGAGTAGTCAGCATGTATTCATGTCTGTTCTACGCAAGTGTTTGGACAAAGTCATAGCTCTTGCAGATACCTTAGTACAACATGAACTGAAAACTGTTACACTAGCTATCATTAGAGTCCAGGAAGAAGCAGGAGTCTGTATGTTTTCACTATTTCAGTCAAGAACTTTAGATTATTATGAAAGGCAGGTATCTGCTGCACTGCCAGATGTGACACAACATGTATTTTTAACTTGAACTTGCGCTGGTAAAGGAAGATGCCTAGTTCCATTTGAATCAGTCACAAAGAGGAATGAGGAAGAGCTGCACAGTAGCATCTCACCCTCAGTGAAAACACATCAACGCAGCAAAGTGTTGGAGCCAGTTATTTAAGTAGAAATTGAGAAAATATTACATTTACCCTAGACATTGTGGAAGTGCTGAAAAATATTTGGTTAGTTTCAGTTGTCAGTATTTGTATATTCTGTTTGTGGGTTGTCTGACTGCTCGTTCAGTAAGAAATGTGTTTGCTGATGGACTCTTATTTACTGGAGTTTATTAACTGAAATAACAATCATATCTAGATAATAATTGGCTTTGTTTCAATAATGACAGTGATAATGGCCACTATTATAGAAGTAGGAACAAAACAAAGTATAGATGTGGGGGCTCAGTGACTCATGTACTCTGTGTTTTTAGTCTCTAATAAAAAGGGGAAAAGAAAAAAATGAGCTAGGAACAGTGCTGGTGAAATGAAGTCTTATGAGACCCAGACTATCTTATGTGGTTTAGTGTATAGTGGGAGCTTATCACTGGCACTTGGAAACTGCTCTGGTTTGCTTTTGCATCTATAACTGACCTGCCCTCACCTGAGAAGATGAAGAGGAGCAGGGAGAAAGCACTTCTACCAGTTTATGTCTGTACAGTATTTGCCTGGGAAAATAAGAAGTCCTTGCACAATTGATTTATTTCAGAGTTTTTACTTAAATTCCATCTTATAACTTTGAATCAATATCACCATACTAGTTTTGACTTGTATCTTTTTCAGGAATTCAGCCAGAAGTTGCAGTCTAAGCAGTCAGCTCTTACCTCTGTGACTGAGAAAGTGAATAAACTAACCCAAGGACAGGAATCACCCGAACACAAGGAAATAGGAGAGCTGAGCAACCGGTGGCTAGACCTCTGCCTTCAGTCACACAGCTTGCTCATACAGAGGGAGGAGGATCTGCAGAGGACTGGGGATTACCATGATCGCATGAATGTAGTTGAAGTTTTCTTGGAAAAGCTCACAAAAGAGTGGGACAACCTGGCTAGGTAAAAAAAGGAGTAGCACATACAAAGTTAATTTAGTGCATATACACTGAAAGAGCTGTTTACAGAGTGTTTCTAAGTTGGATTCAATAAAAATCCACTTTTCCCTGCTTAATTAAAAATAAGCCTCCCAAATTAATTATAGGACTATTACTCATATTGAAATGAAGAGAGTCTGAGAATCCAGATCTTCAGTGTTTGTCTTTAAGGCAAATACTGACTGATCCCATCTCAGATTATAGCATTTTCAGATATTTCAAGAGTTTTGAAATATTTTGTATTCCTTGTGTGGTTTTAGTTGTTACATTGTGGTTTATCTATTGTAATATTAAAACTTAGTTGTTGATGCTAAATGTTTGCATCTCCTTTATATACCAGCTCTTTGTAAAATTGTGAGAGTGCATTACTGCTGCTATCACTGTCATGGAATGAGACTTCTTCAACCTCAGTACTTGTTATTGTTCATATACGTAATATAACCAGTTTGCTCTGCAAGTATTCATGTTAATTTTTATGGTCAGCCTGATGGAGATGAAAGGGCGAGGAATAAAAAAGGTAACTTTTAAATTAATACTCAAGACTGGTATGTTTAAAAGAATCTGAAAAAATGTAGACATTTATATCATTGATTTCAATATATAGTATGGTTATAATTCATCCTGACCTCTTCTAAAAGTCTGTCTTGAGATGGTATCTAATAACTGATCTCTGTCCTGTCCATTTTGATAACAGATCTGATGCTGAAAGTACAAATGTGCACCTTGAAGCTTTGCAAAAATTGGCCCTGGCACTACAGGAAAGGAGATTTGCTCTGGACGATTTCAAAGATCAGAAACAGAAGATGATAGAACATCTGGATCTTGATGACAAAGAATTAGTAAAGGAGCAATTTAGTCATTTTGAGCAACGCTGGACTCAGCTGGAGGACCTTGTCAAAAGAAAAATTCAAGTTTCTGTTTCAACCTTAGAAGAGCTCAGTTTGGTGCATTCCAAATTCCAAGAACTAATGGAATGGGCAGAGGAGCAGCAACCTAGTATCTCTGAGGCTCTTAAACAGAGCCCTCCTCCAGATTTGGCTCAGAGTCTTCTCATGGATCATCTTACCATTTGCAGTGAGCTTGAAGCCAAACAACTTGTTCTGAAGATGCTTGTGAAAGATGCTGAGAGGGTGATGACCAACCTAGGGCTCAATGAAAGGCAGGAGCTGCAGAAAGTCCTTTCTGATGCACAGCACCATGTAGATTGTCTCAGCGATCTGGTTGGCCAGAGGAGAAAGCACTTGAATAAAGCACTATCTGAAAAGACCCAGTTTCTCATGGCAGTCTTTCAGGCTACAAACCAAATTCACCAACATGAGAAGAAGGTAACGTTTCCAGAACACATTTGTCTGCTGCCAGAAGATGTGAACAAACAGATCAGGACTTGTAAGAATGCCCAGGCTAACCTGAAGGCCTATCAAAGTGAAATCACGGGTTTGTGGGCTCAAGGAAGGGATTTAATGAAAGAAGCAACAGAACAAGAAAAGAGTGAAGTGTTAGGTAAACTGCAAGAACTACAGAATGTATATGACACTATTTTACAGAAGTGTAACCAGAGATTATTAGAACTGGAGAAAAATATAGTTGCCAGGAAGTATTTCAAAGAAGATTTAGATAAAGCTTGCCATTGGCTAAAACAAGCTGATATTGTCACATTCCCAGAAGTCAATGTAATGAATTCTAACACTGAACTGTACAGCCAGTTGGTGAAATATCAGCAGATTCTTGAGCAATCTCCAGAATATGAAAATCTGTTACTTGCACTGCAAAGAGATGGCCAAGAAATCCTACCATCACTTAATGAAGTGGATCATTCTTACTTGGATGAGAAACTTAACATTATCCCTCAGCAATTCAATATTGTCACTACACTGGCAAAAGAAAAATTATATAAAGTTCAGGAAGCAATTTATGCCAGAAAAGAGTATGCCTCTTTGATTGAGTTGACCAGTAAAGCTCTGACTGAGCTAGAAGATCAGTTTATTCATATGGACAAAGCTCCAGCTGCTGTGTCAGCCAAAGAAGCTGTGTCACTCCAGCAGGCCTACAGAGATCTCCTAGGTGAAGCAGTGAGCCTTGGTGCAGCAGTGGATGAACTAAACCAGAAAAAGGAGGCCTTTCGAAGTACTGGCCAGCCATGGCAACCAGATGAGATGTTAAAACTTGTCACGCTGTATCACAAGTTGAAGAGGCAAATAGAACAGAAAATCAGCCTGTTGGAAGACACGATAGAGGCATGCCAGGAGCATGAGAAAATGTGTGTGCAGTTGGAGGCACAACTAGAAGCAGTGAAGAAGGAGCAGATTAAGGTAAATGAAGAAACTCTCCCAATAGAAGAAAAGCTGAAAATATACCATTCTCTACTAGGCAGCTTGCAAGACTCTGAGAGTCTTCTGAAGCGAATAACTGAACATCTAGAAGCCTTTTCTCCTCAGATTGACTCATCTGCATGTGAGACAACAAATCACCAAGTGCAGTCTTGGCAAGAGAAACTAAAGTCCTTGCATGCTGCCATTGATGACACTGTGATGGAGTGTGAGAACAGACTTGTGCAAAGCATAGACTTCCAGACAGAAATCTGCCGCTCACTCGACTGGTTGAGATGGGTGAAAACAGAACTTAATGGAACAGTAAGTTTGGACCTCAAACTGCAAAGCATCCAAGAAGAAATCCGAAAGGTTCAGATACATCAGGAAGAAGTGCAGTCAAGCCTGAGAATAATGAATGCACTGAGCAATAAAGAGAAAGAGAGATACATGAAAGCAAAGGAGCTGATACCTGCTGATCTGGAAAACACTCTTGCTGAACTGACAGAACTAGATGGTGAAGTTCAAGAAGCTATACACATGAGACAGGTTAGTGCACATGAGGTGTCATTAGCTTCTTAGTCATGAAGCTGAAAAAGATGGCTGTTTGGCTTGATGTTTGTAGTCATCATGGAAAGATCAATTTAATAATCCTGTTTCCTTTTTTTAATGACTTAGGTTGTGGCCTGTTGCCATGGATGACTTGGGGTGGGGGAGGGGGAAAAGACTTCCTTAATATGCTTTTATACTTACATGTAGAAGTGCAAACTCACTGAAAACCTAATTTCATGTAGTCTGTCTGGACTTGAATTTTAGATATAATGAGAAAAGAAATAATAATAGGAAAAGAAAGCAAGCATGGACAAAATCCATGGTTTTGTTGCTGCTGTGAATTTTATGTCTGTGACCCTCTGTATAATTTTCCCTTTTATTTCAGGCTACTTTGAATAAATTATATAGCCTCTGCCAAAGATACTACCAAGTGATGCAGATAACAAATGACTGGCTTGAAGATGCTCAGGAATTTCTACATTTAGCAAGGAATGGTCTTGATGTTGAGAACTCTGAGGAGAACCTAAGGCACCACATTGAATTTTTCAGCACAGAAAGTGAGTTCAGTGATCATTTGAAGGAATTACAGAGTCTTGTGTCTGAAATAGAGCCCTTTATGCAAGCCACAGCAAGAGAGCAGCTGATGAAGAGTGTAGCTGCATTGGAGGAAAAAGCCAAAGGGACAAAGCAAGAAGCCAAAACCCAGCAAGAGCAGTTGCAAAGGTACATTCATTTTGTTTGTTTGTTTGTTTTTCTTCTTTGCTTTTAAGATCACCTTGTTGGTGATGAAATAAAGAGATCACAACATTAATTGGAGTTTTGTAGAATGTTTGTGCTACTTATGAAATAAGTGAATATCAGATCTCTGAGTTCTTGAATTTTGTTTTCTCCTCTGCCACTGACTGCCTAGATGCATGATCCTAAGGAAGTGATGATAAAATTATATATAGCTTGGAACAGCACTGAGAAGAGTAGGAAATGACTGTCTTTTATTTCACCTGGCACAAGACAGAAACAAATGAAATATGCAGAAACAAATGTAGTTGAAGCACACATTTTAAACCAGAAAGAAGTACCTTTTTAATCAACATAAGTCTATTACTTATTATTCCGGAATGTTCTGGATTCCAAAAGTTAGAGTGAGTTTAAAACATGACCTAGGCAAAGTTACTGAGGAATAGTTAAGTAAGGGCTATTAAATGTCAAGCTGTGTCTGTAAGGCAGAGCTGAAAATATGCTTCTATATATGCTCTTTCACATTAACCTTTCTTTTTCATGGAAAATACTGTGTACTAACAAAACTAAACAGTTACATTGAAAACTAGGTGCTGTAATATTCCTGATTTTCAAATGGTTTTACATTGTATTAAATTGTTCTTTCTGAAACTGTATTTGTTTAAGGTGTGCTTCTGAGTGGCAGGAGTACCAGACAGCAAGACAGAAGGTTATTGAAGTGATGAATGAGGCTGAGAAAAAATTATCTGACTTCTCAGTAGCTAAAGCTGCTGCTTCTCATGAAGCAGAAGAGAAATTGCTATCACATAAGGTAAGGTACTGAAAATTATATGAAATCCTTTTCCTTCAGTGAAGACAGATGTGTGTTATATAGGTCCCTACCTGTGGCAACCTGAATTTGAATTTTTAGACCTTTTCCTGTAGCACTTAACTGTGTCATAGCACACCAGAAATGGTTTTGTGTTGTTTCAGAACACACATTTTATTTCTGGAGTAACTGAGACATATTTTTAATCAGCTTAGTGTCTGACTGTAGAGAACCGGAAGGAACCAGGAAGTTCCTAAAAGCCTCCAGTACCTAACCTCCAAAATTGTATACCTTACATGAAATCTAGATGAATAGAAGTGTCCACCTACCTTGGATCACGTGGAGTAGTTTTACTAGGACAGGAAGGGTTGAGGTTTAATATTAGCATTCGTTTAGTCTAAAAGAAAGAAATGTAACTTAAAAGAATTACTTTCTCCTCTAGTATTTCAGCTGCTAATCGGTTGCTCTAATATAGCCAGTTAGGGACACTTCAGACGTCCTGCTGCTCTCCAGCTGTGTCTCTATGAAGGCAGGAATCTCCTCTAAGAGTAATGTCATGTCTACCATCTTCATAAGAACATCCTGATACCCTTAGACATCTAAAATGGCATTAAAGATAAACATGACATAAATGTATTTTTAAACACCTGAATTGCTTCTTTCGTTTTTAGACTCTAATTGAATTAGGTCTTTGCTATGACAAAGGTCTTGAATACTCATTTCCATCTCTTTTGAAGGGCTAGCAAGAAAAAGAAAATCTGAATCACCACATTTCTCTTGCTTCCAGGGACCTGCATTTTGGACCAGGTCCTTCAAAGCTATAGCTAATATATTGCGTATAAAAGATACCTAACCACCTCATTCACCATAGGGTATCTCCTATTTGTCTGCACTGGATGGAAGTGGCTCATCTGCAAGTGTGTTGTATTGTAAAAGACAACAACAGTGCTTATTTTTGCTTTTTCAGACTCTTGTATCTGTAGTGAATTCTTTCCATAAGAAGATCACAGCCCTAGAAGAAAAAGCTTCACAGCTGGAAAAAGTTAGCAATGATGCCAGTAAGGCAACTATAAGTAGATCCATGACAACAGTTTGGCAGCGCTGGACACGGCTCCGCAATGTAGCACAAGAACAGGAGAGAATTTTGGAAGATGCAGTGCAGGAATGGAAGGACTTTAATAATAAGGTAACTTCTGGTCTTGGTAAATCCTCCTTTGTTAACTGTACATAGGTTTTCACTCATTATATTGCCACCTTAATCATATGGTAAAGAAAGCTGATGGCAAGAATAACTGATTTTTCTCAGGTCATAGAAAGTAATACCTAAGAAGATTTAGGTTTAGAACCACTGCCTCCAAGGTTTGCACAGTTCTATATGTATATATGTATAGTAAATATCTTTGTTTCTGGTGGTTCTCAGAATATTCTCCTATGTTTCCCTTCCACAGATGATCTGTCTATTCCAGATTGTCAGCCTCTTTTTTTTTTTTCCTGAGGAGTATGAACTTGCTATTTCTAAGTTTATGCAGTGTTGTTATTGCCTGTCACTGCTCACCAGTCATTTGTCTCTTTTTTCCCAAACATGCTTTACCTGACTATTTTTATTTGTCATCCATTATTTTATGATGAGATTGCAAGTTCTCTGGGAATAGGGGTAATGTTTTTTGTTGAAAGCATGACATCTGGCCTGGGGTAGAGCTCTAGTTCCTGTGGCAATAAAGATAATAAATGCTAAAAAATATGAGGAGCCACTCATCACTTGACAAAGAAGTCCATTAGCAAGTCCTAGTCCACTGTGAAGAGCTAGGGCTAGCTAGCTAGATCTAGTGCATCAGAGCATAGATTTATATCTGGTATAGGGACTGCTACACAAGCCTTATACCACATCTGGTTTACAATCTATAAATGTACAGTACTGGATTTAGCATCTTTTGGTATCAGTTGTACTAGCTTCTTTTTAGTTTCATTACTGTCAAGACTGAATCTCTTTCCATAGATTCAGAAAGCCACCATAGGAATAGATCAGCTACAAGGTCGCTTACCAGAAAGCTCAGTGGAAAAGGCATCCAAGACAGAGCTCCTCGAACTCCTGGATTACCACGGCAGTTTCCTTCTAGATGTGGAGCACCAGCTGTCATCTTTGGGCTTGCTCAAACAGCAAGCTGTCAACATGCTTCAGGATGTGGAAATAAAGTCTCCACCTCAGGAGGAACTACCAGTCATGCAAGAAATCAAAGCAATGCAAGATCGCTGCCACAAGTAAGGCAGCATTTTAAATGATGTGCTACAAAAGTGATAACTTAGAATTTAGTACTTAGAGTTCACATATCTTTTTTGTTATCACTAACAGTTACTATGCTTAAAATAAGTATTAGCTGTTATATTTAAAGTAAGCATCGGTTTAATTTTAAATAGTCTTTCATTAATTTTGAAATACATTTTTGCTATTATTTTTTATTTCCATTAGCAGGAATATGCATTTTAGAATATGTACTTCTTGCCTTTACTCCAACAATAAGGGCAGTGTGTGGTGATGAACTCAGATGTATGTCTGTGTTGTAAACATTTGCATTTCTTCAAATGAAATTTTGTGCTTAAGGTCAAAATATATAAAACTGCTAATTAAAAGGAATGAACTGAAGATGAACATGAGAAATTTGAGTGTGCTGCTATAGTAGTGTGTTACAACACTGTCCCACTTGTTATTACTCTGGATTTGGGGCTATCAATCATTATCTTTATTAATTGATTTTTTGATAGAGCAGTGTTTTTTGACATTGCTTAATTCTTCACAAATACTTACTATTTCTTTGATTTTGAAGTATGCAACAGAAAGTGAAAAAAGGTGTGAAGATGGTGAAACAGGAGCTGAAGGAGCGTGAGGAGGTTGAAGCAGAGATTAATATTGTGAAGTCCTGGATCCAAGAAACAAAAGAATATTTATTAAGTCCTGATATAGAAGTGGATACTCAACTTCAGGAGTTGCAGGTATATCAAGTTTGTCAATTTCTAAAATACACTATTCATCTTCGTTGTAATCTGCAGTTGAGTGTTTATCAGTTCAAAACCACAATGAATTCAAACTGGACAATATTGATTAGTCTTTGAGTAAGTCATTAGATGAATTCATAAAGCATGAAATAGTTGATGGGCTGTCATCTTATTTTAAAGTTATTAAGATATATTTAAGTATTTTCATTTATGCAGTTTTATGTACTAGTATTTTATTTAGTAATTTTTCTCCTGTCATCTAAAACATGGAGGAACTGTAGAATGGGAATGGACAGGTCGTGACAGTGGAGAGGGGAAGGTGGCAATAAAAACTCATTTCACTAGAGGTGCTGAGAACTTAACATTTTCTATATACATGTGGTCACACAGAAACAGAGAACTGGACAGACAGTCATAAAGGAGAATCCAAGGAATCCAAAGATAAAATTCTTTCTAATGAACTAATGAAAAATTTGAAAGCAATTAACTTTGTTGCAAGCTGCATGTGATGTCTTCATTTGCTAGGTTTACACAGACATGTTTTCCCCATTGTTAACAATACTGTATTTCTGTCTTTTAGTCTCTCCTTGGTGAAATAACTGCTCATCGCCAGGCTGTTGAAAAAATGGCTGAGCAACAACAGAATAAGTACTTGGGGCTGTATACCATTTTGCCTTCTGAACTTTCTCTTCATTTAGCAGAAGTTGGGCTGGCCCTTGTAACTGTACAGGATCAGGTAAAGCATAGTAGATAAATGCATTACAAACCTATAGCACTTTTTTAGACTTTATAACTTAGTTTGACCACACCTGGATACTGTATTTCACTATGACAAGGTAGTGCAGTTTTATCACCTTCTCCCTTTAATTTGAAGAAAGTTAAACTAAAGTTAATTTCCTCTCAAGAGGAGAGTTCTGGTTTCTGAATTTAATTCTTACTGTTGACAGATTCAAACCAAAGAAAAAGAAACTCAGCAGATCAAAAAACTGAATGAAGAGTTTGGTCAGAAAATCCAGGAGATAGCGAATGAACTAAATGCCATTCTTTCCAAACTGAAAAAGAAAACAAATGATATAGCACAAGCTAAACTTGAACAAAAGGTAAGACACGATTTTCTGTATTTGATTACACCATATATTATTCTGGGTTGGGACACTCCATACCAAAGTTGTATTTGTAAAGACTTGGATGACCTGTTTTTTTTAATGTAGTTCAACAGAATGATGGACAAAAATAAGGGGTTTTTTTTTGTGTTATATTATTTGGAAACTAGCCAGTATAGGGACATCAGTGAGTAGTGGAACTTGAAGGAGGTAGCTCAGAATGGATGTCAGGTGGATGGTTATGCCTCTAAATAATGAGTATGACTACAATCTGGGAAATCCTAAAAGACTCCCAAACTGTTCCTTCTCCCAGTCTGTACTCAAAAGATCATTCTTTACAGTACATCTTTACTTGCAATAAATAGAATTTTACTTAGCCATTAGTCCATCTCATATCATAATGCAAAGGACTCTTCTTTTTTTGTAGGTTCTTTTTGTCTTTTTGTAGGTTTTCTTAATCTTAGGTATGTTCCACACTCCAAGAAGCTCATCTGTACTGAGGTGTAATGCTCAAGTGAGGATTATCCTATCAGAGTAGGGGATTGTTTTCAGAGGAGAGATAAGGAAGGGCTTGGTGAGGATGTGGCTTTTTTTTGTTTGATTTGGAGTTTTCTTTGCTAGTCAAAGGTAAACTTGAACAAGTTACTGTCTGAAAGTACACTAAACATATCAAAAAGGAGATTTGGCATGTCTGGTATGTCAAAAATTACCCATTTATTTTCATGAGTTGCTGTCAGTATGCTCAAAAGTACCATTTGCAGGAGGTGCCACTGAAATATATCCCTTTAAATTTGGTGTATATCCTTTCAATTTGGTGTATATCCTTAGATTGTAGTAATTAAAAAAAAATGCAGTGAAATATGTTTTCCCACACTGCATGGACAAAAACTCTCTGTCACTGGAGATTTAGTAATGTTCTCTCAACTGCATTTATGTCAGTGCTCAGCGGATAATCCTGAGATAGGGTTGGCTATAATTACAGCAGTAAATATTTTTGTATTGACATTGAAACTCATTGCAAAAAATATACTAAAAAGTTGCGTTAAATCCATGTGACTCAAGTCAAATGGATCCTCCTCTCACTTTTAAACAGCATATAAATATTGCATAATTTCTATAGTAGAGGCATTTATTTATGCCTGCCTGAAATACGTGTGTCTCTGTGTTTAGGTGAGTAGTTCAACATCTGTCTTTTAAGTCTACATGTAGACAGTTACGTCACTAAGTGAATGGAATATTTGTTTATCATAGTTTATACTAGTAAGATGTGTCTGCCAGGGCAGCCCTAACCTGAAGAGCTTAAAGTAACTTCTTGAAGCGCCTGTAGGTAGAGCAATGTTCTGAATCAACTTTTGTCAGATTATTACAATGAAAATTTCTAAAAATAATTGGAAAGGGGGTAGTGTTTGATGAGACTTATTTTATTTATTTTACAAAAACAATGAAGCACCTTATTAATAAATTAATTAATTAGCACCTTAGGTATAAAAACCAAATACAAATAAAACCTCAGTACCCCTTCCCTAAGAAATTGTAGCCCATAAGTGTGTTATCAGTCTGAGAAACATGGAAAATATTTTAGGTTTCCTTTTTGAACTTTTCAGAAACTTTGTAACTGTATTAAGAAAAAAATGATTTTAACATCTGTTTCTCTTGAAACAGTTCCATGAGCCAGACCATTTCTGTGTCAAGCTCAAGCTATGAAAATGAAAGTTTTTATAGTGCCTTAATGAGTAATTACATATTTCCAAGTTTGTGAGGGTGTATTTTAAAACAGAAATAAAATGAAACTGCTGTCCATTAAATCTTTGTCATGTAAATGTGTGCTGACTATTTATTTCAAAAACAAACAGAAAGGTTGCCAAGAACAGTTAATGTCACTCTGAAGTGACTCACTCTTTTGCCTGTGGTGGGGAAAATGATTATCCATTTCAGCCAGGAAGTCAGAGAAGAAAGAGTAACAGCACACATTTAGGAGATGACCAAACATCCTGCTGTTCTGCCTTTCTGGTTAGGCAAGCATTGTTGGTTTCCAGCCAGAATAAAAATGGAACAAACTACGGAGACTTTGGACAGGGCATACAAGTTTCAAATTTGACTAGAAATAACCAGAAAGCTGACACTTCCTGGATCACTGCTTTTCGTGTTTTTCTGCCTAGATCCTTGGTGAAGAGTTGGACAGCTGCAATATAAAGCTTTTGGAATTAGATGCATCAGTCCAGGACTTTGCTGAGCAGAATGTACCACTGGCTAAGCAGCTGGCTAACAGGATAGGGAAGCTCACTGCATTGCACCAGCAGACCATACGGCAGGCTGAGTACAGAGCAACCAAGCTCAGTCAGGTATGATTTCAAATCCTTTCCTCTGTTTCCTTTCAGAAACAGAAGTAGCATGAAAACTTCTAATTTATTTTCCTGTAGTAATTCAAAAAGGGGCATTCCTTGGCACATCTGCCCATTATTAGTCAGGGCTTGCATCACACCTCATGTGGAGGCACATACACGTCACATGAGGAAGAAGGAATAATTCTGTGATGCTGCTTTAACACCCTCTTCCATGAATCATCTGCTGGCTGGTGCCTCTGGTGCCCTGAAAAGATCATAGACCTTGTCACAAACAGCATACCAGGAAATAGTATCTCATTGTACTTTTCAGGATTCTTATCTTATTATTGTTTACCTTTATTTGCAGCATTACACTTATTTTGCACTAGTCACGATCTATAGGAGGTGAATATAAGTTGTAGGTTCAATAAAAAAGTCTAGATACAATGGCCTTGATAATGCACAATGTTTATGCAACATTTCAGCATCCATAAAGATACTACCACTGTGATTCAAGTTCTTTGGAACTCTTTCTTATGTATTTTTTTGCTAATTGTCTATCCCCCCAAAAACTAGCTAAGAGCAAAGAAATGGATTTTCCATGGTTCTGCCATCAGTATCCTGATAAATTGTGAGTTCTCTTTTATGCATATGTAAAGAAGCACCTTTAAAGCTTGAAAAAGATTAACTATTTCTTGATATTATTTTCAGCTTCCTCTGAAAAATTGTTTTTAAAAAAATACTGTCAAGAGTTCAGTCAAAAGTACTTGTGAAGGATTTAACTATTAGGATATTTTTGTTTAGCAACAAGAAATCAACTTCTAGCGTAAAAAATGCTAGATGGTGCAAACTGTATGCAGATACAGTTTAATCACCTAGGATTGATCCATCCTTCGTACAGGACAAATATGTGACAATCAATGGCATTATTCCTGCTAAAAAAGAACAACATTGGAACTAAAGAGTACCTTGCTAAATAGAAATTGGATGAATCAGAACACAGAGCTTTTGTCCTGTATTTTGAAATAAGTGCAACATTCCTCTTTTTAGAAACATGGCAGAGTGGACAAAGCAGGTTTTAGAATAAGGTGATTTTGGGCAATAATATAGAAGGAGACAAACAAAAATAAAGAATGACATAAAAGTGGCTTGCAGTGAGCCACAAACAGAGCGAAGGTATTTTAGAACTTATGTGTGAGGCTGAACTATATGCAGGAAGTGTAACCTCTAGGGATATATTTGATCATCAGTGCAGTCTCCCATTGTGACCTACACTTTTACAGTGCCCTTTTTTCCTCTGAAATAGATATGCTTGTTACTGGAAGCAGACCTATTTTAATGCCATAAATGCAGAATTAATTAAATTATATTCAACAGTAAGGAAAAGGCTTAAGTGGATTTTTCTTTTATATCCAGGCTTCTTCACACTTGGAAGAATACAATGAGATGCTGGAATTCATATTGAAATGGATTGAGAAAGCAAATATCCTAGTGCATGGTAGTATAACATGGAATTCTTCTTCTCAGCTTCGTGATCAGTTTAAAGCCTATCAGGTGATTATATAAGCTATGGAATGTAAATAGCGGTGCACAAAAGTTATTTTCTAAGCAGTGCTACACCTTTTTTTGCCTTCTTCTTTTCTTGAGGAAAATAAATCTTAAAATAGTAGGTTTCTTTGACTGTTCCGCTGTGTCATAAAGATGATTAGCTTGTTTTGGACAATTGTTTCGAAGACTACAATTAAGCTATTGTTGAATAAAACTACATGGTTTAAAGTTGCTCTCCATGTTTACTCAAATACACTGTGATTCTCTCATACTGAGTGCCTCATTGCAGCTAATATTTGTCTAAAATTGTAATCAACTGAACATGATTTTCAGTTTGGGATTGTTTTTTCTTCTTTACACTACATTGGCATAGCCTTTGTTCTCATCTGATGAGTTTCACATCAATTGTTCTGAGACTGATACTCAGTGGATGAGTTGCTTCCTGAACATCTCACATCAGAGTGATTTGCAGTGATTTTTCTCTCTAACAGTGCCGTTTGTTCTGTGTGTATCTGTGTGTGGAAGGTGTTAAGTGGGATCAGTGGAGCATTTTTATAAGATTCAAACTTACCTAGTATTATATGACCATGTGAAGCAAATCAAAGTATCATAAGATGATCATGTTTCACTAATGCCAAAAGAAGATTGCATTAATTATTGTTTTTATATGTACATTATTTTAACTGTCAACTGTATTCAGTTACATTTGGCCAATGTAGTATGTCACACTTATTCTGAATGGGAACCTCTAGACAATTTGTCTTGAAGGTAGCTGAGACAGAGCATTTCTGGTTTTCTTTTCTATGGCTTTTTCCCTGCTTCAAAAGTTGATGAGGATACAGGCTTAACCAGTGTCATCCTACAAGACACTTTTGTAGTTATTTTTTTAGGCTACATTAATGACTACTGTCCTACTATAACACTGCACCTGAGAGCTTTCTGCTGCTTCCTATTAGGTACATCAGGATTCCAGAACAAATCCTATCCATAGACAGTGGATGTTGTATTTTTACAGGCAAGTGTGTATAGGAAAACACTAAAACAAATGTGTTGATAAGTACAGCTCATGAAGCTTTGTAACTTACTCTTTTCTTTCCCGTTCTCCACAAGCTGAAGCATTTCAGCATCCACTCAGAATTACGCATACTGGCTAAGCATTACAGGAAATCAGTAGAACTTAATCACGTGCTTACAGATGTGTACAAATTGAGGACTTTACAGACCAGAAATACACTTGAAGATATGTCTAATCTGAAGCTCAACTCTGGTATTGAGTTTGTTCATATCTCCATCTAGACTATGCTTGATGAGTCTGGAGAGATTCATGGTGATCTTGAGGCCATGAGTGAGAGGATTGAGTATCTGGCAAGTGTATACTGTACTGAAGGAATGTCACAGCAAGTGCTGGAACTAGGGCGACGGACAGAGGAATTACAGCAAGTTATCAAAGTGCGGCTACCAAATCTCCAAGATGCTGCCAAGGTACATGAAAGCAGTTTTTTTTAATGCTAGCTGACAGCTTGGGTGGTGTGTGCCTTGTTTCTGAGCCTATTAACAGTGCAGATTATCTGTGGTCTGTAAATGGTGTAATTGTATTGTCTAAAGTTACATTCCTTGTGCTGTTTGAGATGAGCCTTCAGGTGCTGTTCCAGATGAGGACAAGATTCCTCATAGAATTGTATAGAATTGTGAGGTATGTGAACTAGTGCTTTTGTTCTACCTGTTGGCTGCTAGCGAGATTTCAGCCATGTTCAGTTTTGCACTTATAGAAAGATATCGACTGACTAGAGAAGAACAGAGGGTAGCGATGACTGGGTTATGTGTATAAATTTGTAGAAAAGATGCATGAGAGAGAATTATCCTAACACATGATGTTTTCAGAGAGAATACAAATCATTTATTCTTCGTATCTGTTGTTAATGGGATAATAAGTAGAGGATTGAAATTGCAACAGAAAACAACTTCACGTTGGACCATCAGGAAAAAGCTTTCTACAAACAAAGAGTACTGAAATAGTGGAATATGTTGTCTGTAGAGATAAGTGGAACTGCACTGCTGGTGGTCTTCAAGAACAGTATGTAAAGATAAGACAATCATGTCTTGTGTTATTACAGGAAGATGACTCGAGGGCATAGGACATCTTGAGTTCCTTTTTAGTCTTTGACCTTTATGAAATTAGCTTTATAAAGTACATGCTGTATTTGAGATTGAGGAAGTACTTCAACTAAGAACTCTGACATTGAGACTTCTTCTTCTAGACTGTTGTGTGACTGGTATTTTTATCCAATATTTTAAACATTTAGAATGTATTGTTAAAACTGTGATTTAATTTGACACTTTATAGAGGGTATGTAGCTACAAAATCCAGCCAGATGTATTTATAGTGATTTTTTTTTTTCTTATTTATCCCTGAATCAAATATATGCTGTTACAGGACATGAAGAAATTCGAAGTTGAGCTGAGAGCCCTGCAGGCTGCTCTGGAGCAAGCCCAAGCCACACTGACTTCTCCAGAGCTTGGGCATTTGAGCTTGAAAGAGCAACTCTCTCACAGACAGGTACAAGGCTAGGACCTCAATGTTAGCACCTGAGTACTGTGAGCTTACACAAAGAATGATAAATGTTGGTGAGACCAGTTGTAGTGTTCAGAGTCTAGCCCCAAATTACTGCTAAGGAGACAAGGGATGGAACAGGAGTAATTATTCCCTCAAAGGGAATGGCTGATGTATAACTCTTCATGACTCTGTTCTTATGTTGCTGCAATTCTGAGAAATGTGCATCCCATCCAATTTTAATCCATATTAATAATAACTCTCATTTCTTATCCAATATTTTTCATCAACAGGTTCTTAAAGTACTTCTAAAGGAAATATAGATTGTTATCACCATTTTACAGCTAGAGATACAATGAGATAGTGTGTTACTGGCTCCCCCAATAGTCAGTTGGAAAGCTAAGAGACAATTCAGTTTTCCTTAAGCCTAGTTACATTTTTGTATGTTTAGTTGAATTACCTCCATAACGTATTACTGCTGTCTGTATTGCACTTGGCCTACTATAGAAATTTATCAATTTGTTATTTTTGGTCTCAGTCTCATGACAAGAAGAATAACCAAAGTTACAACTTTTCTGAGTTGCTTAAGAAGTGTTTCTTGCTGCAAGCTGATATAGAGACCTAACTGTCTTGTCTGCCACTGAAAACTAAATGTCAATAGGTCCACTTTAGAATTAATATCTGGAGAAAAACATATGGATGAAAGGTAAATTTGCAGAAATTGCAGTCAAATTTCAGAATTTAGGCATTTGAAAGTGAAACACATCAGCCACTGTGAGAGTAAAGGAATACTGAGTTTTACATTGTTGTTTATACATATTCATTGATCTTGCTCTAGCAGGTCTCACAGTATGAGTTTCCTTTGTATGGAAAGGAACTGCATTCCTGCCCATCTGTTTCACCAGACCAGAGAGGGGGTCTTGCAGAGTGCCTAGCTGACATGCAGCCCCCAGGGTGCCTCTGGGTGCCCATTTCAAGATAAAGTCACCCTTTGCCAGCACTATGAAGCCTGCCAGAGGAGAGGCCTCCCCCAGTGATGTCTGAGGAATAGGTCATTATACCTAGGTCTGGTTAGATTGTCCACCTTATCTCATGAAGACACAGAAGTACAGAGCAAATCACAGTTTACATCAGTATGCATTTACTTAGGATAGCTAAGTACCCACTTAGCTATCCTTCTGCCTCTGGTATAGGGGNACAGAGCAAATCACAGTTTACATCAGTATGCACTTACTTAGGATAGCTAAGTGGGTACTGCCTCTGGTATAGGGAAAGGGACAAGACCAGTCTCTTTATCCCTGTACACTGTCTAACTCATTTATATCTTTTGAACTTAATCTTTTTCTAATGTGCTAAGGCCATTTCCATCAACTTTGCCTTTTCCCTTTTTTGTTTTAATTGTTTTTTGTTTTCTTTCTGTGAATACATTAAACTCCCTCCCCACACACCCCCTCATCCCACTCCCTGAAAGATAAAAAGAGTGCTGATCAAATCTATTCTCCATTCATTGCACTTAGACCTTCTCATGCATGTGAACAGACAGCTTAAACAGACACTGTGAATGGAATAGAGACAATTAAGAAAGGTATCCAGAGATTGATTATTCAAAGCAAAATATTTCTGTGTTGCTGTGTTTCTGATTGCCTTTTGAAGTTTAAGCAACGTTTTCAGCCATGGTTCGTGTTTTCAAAGGAAGGCTGTGAACACAAGGAGATTCATTTCCTGGTTTTAAAATGTGCTTCTGTGTCTCAGCACGGAGTTCCACTAAGATTTTAACATTAAAATATGTGTATACATAAATGACTTCTGTGCTGCTTTGATTTGTAGATTCTGTAAAGATTTTTTTCAAATATGCTGACAGAAATACTTTTGTATTTAGAAATAGGTACTACTATGATTTTTCATTAATTGTTTTTATCTGTATTATATGGGCTTTTTTTAAACTAATATTTAAAAGAATGCTCATTTTGGAATGGCAATTCCAGACAAAGTGTGTCCTGATTATATTCAATTTAGAAAATAGATAATCAAATTTGTTTGGTTTAGTGCTCGAACTCATCATTATTTTTCTTTTGCTGCGTGAAATGCTCTGGGAGTTCTGCAAAACTGGCTTAATTGTGGCACTTTGTTTCTAGCATCTGTTGTCTGAAATGGAGTCATTAAAGCCAAAAGTTCATGCAGTACAAGTCTGTCAGAGTGCCCTGAGGATTCCTGAAGAGGTGGTCACCAGCCTGCCAATATGCCACACAGCCCTCCGGCTGCAGGAGGAAGCCAGTCGCCTTCAGCACACTGCCATTCAGCAGTGCAACATCATGCAGGCAAGTGTATCTCCATCCCAGAAACTACTCTTAAGTAATTTCAACAGTGCCATACAAATTGTGATAAAACCAGAGAATTTCATATCTCTGTGCATACCTCTTTTCTGGTTAGTACCATTAGCAAGTTCCCCACTGTTTCAGCCATTTCTGACTCAGTGGTTTTGGAGGTTTTAATGTTCATGGTCATGTTAATCAGACTCTTGTCTCAGTTCTGTCCTTGATCTTGCTATGTTTTTCGTAATGCTGTTAGGTTTAACTAGACAAATAGCTAATATACAATTGTATACAGGTTAATTTTATAACATAGTTCATTAGCTGATTATATTAATTTATCATTGTAATATCAACTGCTTATGATGATTGTATAAAACCTATTAAGTTAATATATTTCTAGGATAAAAGTAATGATTTTTTTTCCTCTTCATTTAAAATTTATGTATATTTTCTTTCTGATTTTGGAGTCATTCAGCATCTACTAAATTTACATTTTCAAGTTTTACTTATTATAAGAAAACTAGATTTTGTTTGATTATTTGAATTCATAATTGAACATGCAAATGGTATTTCTGAAGACAAAGAGAATAAGCTTTTCTTTCGTGCCATTTCATAACAGAAAAATACATAGTGAGATAGGGTACAACTACAGACGATTATGTTAGATAACAGAAGAGACTTTCAATCATTAAAAGTGCTTAATTATACTTAATTAAGTACAAGGAAGGATAAATGTCACACTGAAAAGTTTTAAAAACAGTTTAGACAAATTGCTGATGAATCTGAACTGACACTACATTGGTAGGGTAGTGGTCTGAATCAGTCTTCATAATCCTCTCCCAGGTGTATTTTCTGTAAAATCTAACTTTTTCATATAGTCTTTCAGATTCATAAATGGAAGCTTGGAAGTGGAAAAGCAAGTGAAAATGCTTTATAGTGAAACTATGGGACTATAAAATAAAAGCAGATGAAATGCTTTATATTAAAACTATGAGACTAAGCAATGCTGTGTTTTGTTGGGTATATTTGGTGCAGATACTTGTTGGAAGAAGAAGGTTTAGCTTCTTATACAGGATATCTGTTATAACATCAGGTTATGTGAACTCTTTTTTGAAATAAATGAATGAAACTATTGAATTCATTTCAGTTCACAATTTCACAGTCTTTCCTGACTATATTTCAGCTTTTCTTATTCAGATGGGAATGCCAGATAGATTTAAGTTTGCTCTACTTCAGAAGGGAGATCTTACTTGGACTAGGTCATGCTTGGACTAAGTAAGTATTTATTTTCATGTAGATACTCAGTGTGTTTTTTCTCCCTGTCTAGGAAGCAGTGGTTCAGTATGAGCAATATGAGCAAGAAATGAAACATTTACAGCAAATGATAGAGAGTGCCCATCATGAGATCCAAGACAAGCCAATAGCAACCAGCAACATCCAGGAACTCCAGGTTCAGATTTCGCATCATGAGGTAGGAGATGCAAAATGCACCAACATAGGGTCAGTGGCAGCTCATTGACCTTAAAAACTTTTTGTAAGCAACGGTCATAAATCAGCTAAGTAGCTTTTCAGATGGACTTAATACCAGGTAGGAAGCTCATGCTATTGGTACAGTATGGAATATTCATTTGTTTATTCAAATAGATGCATCCTGATCTCCACACAATATTATGACAAACAAAAGCACAGACTAATTAAGGGACAGTTAACATAGGTACTTGACTAAGGAGTGTCCCAGAAGTCAATATTGAGCAATCAGTCAGATGACACTGCTGGTTCAGTGATCCTTTTAAAAATTATATATATATATAGGTATATTCTAAGTACTTATTTCCATCCCAGTAACATTCTGTAAAAAAAAACAAACCCAAAGCTGAAAATCAAACAGTCAACCAACCAACAACAACAAAACAAAAAACACACACACACAAAAAAAAACCAACAACAGGTGTGAATCACAGGGAAACGACAGCAGACTCAGAGGAAAACTCTGCAACATTCACTCCAAAAGCTTCAATGCTGGAAAGACTTTTGTCCTGTGGAGCTACAGGCCCTGCCTTCAAACTCTTCGATCATCAGCCATCAGAAGAGATGGGATAGTCTTTGTGCAGCCTTCTCACTGTCTTGGCATAGGAGCTCCTGTGCCCCTTTCCCCTTCCCTGTCTGTTGTGTATTGGGATAGAAAATGCACCATTCATCTCTGTGTGTCACTTCTGGCACCAGATGGCACTATTTCTTTACCTCTGAACTGAAGTTACCTGTGCTGCTATATATGTAACCTGATGTTATATGTGTTGGTCATTTTCTATCCAGTTGTTACAAAAATTACTTAGCATAAATGCAGAGCAGTTTGCTTAAACAAGCATTTCTGGGGTTTTAGTACCGATTTAATAAATTCTAGTATTCTCTATTCAAATGTTGTGGAACAGCAAATGCAGCAACTTCAGCATTACAGGGTAGTATTGCTGGAGGAAGGAATGATGCTTCAGGGAGAAAGGAATTAAAAATAGGGCATCCTAAAGTTTCATCTGCATTTGAACAACTTCAGTAGCTAGGAGTCCTTCTAGACTTCTGCAGGAAAACAGCAGTTTTGCTCTTGCATATGTTGAGATCAACCAGAGTAGGCAGGTTTCATACTTGTGAACTTTCCACATTTAAGGGTAGGAGTTTTGAAAGACTGAGATATGCATATTTTTGGCTCTTATTTTGTGTGCTAAATGCCTATGGAAAAGCATAGTTTATAAGGGATGTATCAAACCCTATATTATTATACTACTTCAAAAGGCAAGTCTGTCAAGATGCTTGACATGTGTTACTAATTTAAGAAAACATCAGTTACCAGATTCCCTGTTGAAGCCTACATGAACAAGAACTTATAGGAATGTTTGTAGTAGCTATATTTAGGATTAAAGTAAGAGGAAAAAAGTATACCCTGATTTGTCAGAAGCTTGTATTACTATGAATGTATGGAACTAGTTACACTCTGAAACTATGTTTTCTGGATCGTGTTTCTCTAGATATTCAGATAAGAATGTGAGCAAGTATCTCCATACTTATTATTTTAATGAATAATACAGTACCTCACAGGATATTGCATTTATAAGATGCTTTATTTTTTTCACAATCAAATTTTTGCCTCCTTATCCTTTTCTTTGTTTTCAATTGAGAGAAGTGTGTTAGATACTTAATGAATTGGACAGTAATGCCACAAAAGTTATTGCATCTCGCTAATATTGAAGCCAAGTAAGTATATTTCATTAGAGTAATTTCCTACTGAGCCCTTGATATGTCACTCATTGAGTAATAGTGAATGACTTGTACTTGCCAAACAGAGCAGGTGACAATTCCAGCTGCTAAACATGGCTTGATTTGATTATAGTGATCTAGTTGATGTTTTATACTAAAGGCTTTGCTTTGTCTCCAAGGTAGGCCTTGGAGCTCTGAGAAAGCTGCTTCAGTTTCTAAACTAAATCACTGTGATTTTGAGGAAATGGTTTTCTAAAAATGTTATCCAACCAAAAAAATCTTTCCATTTTAGCAGCCTGAAGCAGTAAACTTATTTACTTTTTAAAATATATTGTAATTATTTATTGTTATACGTACTAGATCTTGCAACTTCTGATGCTGTTTTTCCTTGAATACTTATGTTTGTTGAAGAATAAAAGCAGATATAACAATCTAATCTGCTTTAGGATGGGTTCATCATATCTTTTAAAAGAAAACTTAGTACAGTGTGCAACTCAGCTTTAACTCTGAAGACTTACACAAAACCAAAAAAAGATTATATGTTATCCAAACACTGGCAAAAAACACTCCAGTCTGCATTTAATCTTATTATATGACTGATTGTTCCTATCACATTTGATCTTGTTAGACCCTGTGAGTTATTGTTTGAACAGTTCATTCTTTCTGGCGAGAGCTGAATGGGGCATTTTTTACAGTTCTGATTACCACATGACCTCATTTTCATGGCATGCACTATGCAGAGAAGCTTCATCTTCCTCATATAAATGGAAATAGAACGGGGAAAAAAATAGGACAGGAAGAGGGAGAGACATTCCCCTTTGCAGTCTGAAGCTTATAGACTTCATTTCAGGTTCAGACTGGATCCAGGGGCGAGGTGTCCCTCCCTCCCCTCTGTGATTGTCATGCACACAGAGCCTTTCGCTGCACTTCTCCGGGTTTGCTTCACAGCTGTCGGCTCTGTGGTTTCGCTGTGCAGCCAGACACAGCCTGACTTGTTCCCTCCGCTATCAACATCCTGCTTGTCAGCTAGTGCAGGAGCTTATGCAGGGTTTCTGAGAGGAAGCGCTATCATGTTATTGGCTGGGTTTGGAGGGGAGAGCTTGCCTTCGCCACGGAAGCTGAAACGCTGCACCTCCTGTGCCCTTTATTGGCTACCTCTGCATTAGGCAAAAAAAAAATGTTTCCTCAGGAGCTGGCTCAGAAGATCAAAGGATACCAAGAGCAAATTGCTTCTTTGAATTCGAAGTGCAAGATGCTGACAATGAAGGCAAAACATGCCACGATGCTGCTGACAGTGACAGAAGTGGAGGGGCTTTCAGAGGGAATGGAAGAGCTGGATGCTGACCTGCTCCCAGCACACTCTACTCATCCCTCTGTGGTTATGGTAAGGAATGCTTAGGTCTTGGTGCTGTTTGTCTGAGCTGCTTGCTTTTTACATCATTGCAACACTCCTGTGTAGCAAATTGCCACAGCTCACATCTACATTTTGCTTTTGAAATGGCTGGAGTGTGGCAAACCGAACAAGTTGCAGCTTCCCCTAACTGTATTTTGCTTTATATGAGTTTTCAAGACTTGTTGATAAAGGATGAAGTTATTTAACAGACAAATACCGGTGGAAGTTACCTGTATAAGATGCAAATATAGTGTGCTTTGTAGCTGTCAGCATGCAAGAGCAAACTCTAAGAAACTACCAGATTGCAGGAATAAGATAAAACCAGAATAAATATTGTTTCATAACATGTTGCATTGTGTAGTTTTGCGTACCTTATTTTTAAAGCTCTTGTCTTAAAACGTGGATATGATTATTGTCAGTATGCTGCTATATTCTTGGATGAGAATAAGGCCATAGGCCTTACGTTTGAATTAACTCTGCTTTTGTTTGTTTCTAATTAGATCTCATTACAAACATGCTGCTGATGCTGCTGAGATTTTTTTCTCTGTGAAAATAAACTGTGGGTTTCAGGATTTATAATTGTATAACAGCACTGGGGAAACGAGAAGGATATATTGTTACTGGATTGTGTTTATTTTGTATTTCAAGTCTATTCCTTGTTGTTTTAACCAGGCCTGAATACTGAGGCATTATTCTGTGGCTCTCCATAGTGTTTCCATATGAGACAGTGATAGTATTAGAAAACATTTAGGCAAATTCTTATTTGTTTTTGTGGATTTGCTTGCTATACATTTGATTTTAAATTCATTAGGATACAGGAGAGCATGTTGATACTGAAGTATGACAAACAAATCAGAGTATTGATTCATCCAGATTTCTAAACTGGTAAATGTAAGAGCATGAAGTATGACTAAATGTCATGGTAATTCTGGCCATGCGTTGTTTTTTCTTCTTTTGATCTCAATCTAAGCCAAGCCTAAATTGAGGTAACTGATTTTCTTCCTGTGCTCTGGGCTTGCTTTTCCTGTGACAGATGACTGCTGGTCGCTGTCACACACTGCTCTCCCCTGTCACTGAGGAGTCTGGGGAGGAGGGAACCAACAGTGAGATTTCTTCTCCACCTGCCTGTCGCTCTCCCTCACCTGTGGCTAATACAGATGCTTCTGTTAACCAGGTACCTCTCTCTTGGCATTCATTCAGCTTTTATCTCAGATATGCATGATTCCATTCCACAAGTGGTTTATTTAATCCTCTGAAGTAATATTTACCTATAGCTCCAAGGAGCTGAGGCTTAACCTCTAACCTAACTGAACCTTCAGATGCTAGTTCAAAATGGATACAGATTCTGACTACTGAGTTTAAAATGTATAAATCTGGCATTACAGTTGTTCTCTATTTTTAAAAATAAATGTTAAGTGAGAGTTACAGAGCTCTTCTATGTCAGTACTGTTTTCTGTTTATAACCTAATTTTTATTTTCTCAGTAGTACTCAGTGGACTCTTGCATTCTGAGGAAAAAAATGCAATTTTGTACTCCCCATAATAAAACATTGCATTATGTCCATACACACCTATCTTACTGTACCATTGGCGTTGTGGCATTGAAGTCACAGACTAATAAATTCCCCTTAATGCCATTTCAAGTATTAACTTTCATGGGATTTTTTTTAATGTATTGTTCATTCCATACTTTCCATGACAGTCTATTTTAAGTGCTTATGAGGCAGATCTGTGAAATCACTGAAGTTAGATTTTAAATCAAAACAGAGAGCTCTCACACTTCTGATAGGAACAAGTATGTATCAGCATTGATTAAAATGCAGGCAATGAACTGGCACGTTGAGCATCACACTCATGAAGGCATACATAAAATATTAAACTTTAGAATTTTAGAAGTGAGCCGTAGGTGCAGTCACCACCTTACTGAATTTATCATGTTGTGGGTTTTCTTATTATTTGGTTTTCCATTGATAACTGCTTCCAAAATTGACCACTGCAAGGTCAATATAATGTAAGTCTAGCCTTAAACGGCAGAATGTGTTGTGTTACATTGCTGAGTAGAATTAGAGAAGTTTGAGCAGTATGCTTCCATCATTTCAGATCAGAAATTTTCCAGTAAAGTTTACTTGCAGTAGAAAGACAGCTATATATTTCAGCACAAAAATCTTAGGACAGTGTTGATCAGTGAAAGAGTTAAAGGACAAAGAGCAACTTGCTTCCTAATAAACAAGGCAATATCAGTTCACTACACTTCTCTGAAAATGTAAAACCAGGCTAACAGCTCCAGTAACTCAATTAATAAGGAAAATCCACTTTCCTTATGCTGTTGCACCATGAACTGACACTAAATGTAAGTTTTAGAACCTGTGATTTATAAAGCAAATTTGAACAAAAGGATTATGTCTTTCATTTAGCAGAAGATCCTTGAAAGAGATAAAATTGATGATGTTATAATAATGTAAAAATCTTACAAATGAAGGTTGCTTCAGTGTGGTTAATGTTGAAATGAATTGCATGTACTAAACAATAAGCGGAAGAACGTTCCAAAATGCAGTGGTTTACTTACAAAATGCTTAGGTTCACACTCTGAAACTGTCAGTGCTGATGATGATGAATGCCAAGCGAGTCCTCAGGAAAGAAGGTTGGTTTAAAAAAAGAAAAAAAATAATCTAGATAGTAGTGAATTAAGAGCTTAAGTATAAATTACAAAAGTTTTGTATTCAGAAGTACTCAGCAAAACTAATTTGGAATTTTTTTTTTTGTTTTATAAAGCAGCTAATGTTAAGATAAGTGATTTCTCACAGGAAGATCACCTGCAAAGTACCAGAAAACATGAGAACAGAAACTCCAGAAATTAAAGAATGACATTAATTCAGTCTTTGGAAAAAAATGGAAAGCTTTTATGAAGTTCAGGTTGGGGAGGGGAAGATTAAGACTTTATATTCACTATACAGTCTTTAATCAGGATTTCCTAGTACCTCTTAATGGTGAAATGTAGCTAGTCTGAATTCAGGCATCTATGCACTATTCTTACATTACTAAAAAATAATGAAAATATAAAACAAGTAGCAACTGTGTATTAGTGGAAATACTGGTTCTGTGTATTGAAATAGGTTAAAACAAGAACGTAAATACAAGAAAATGATAGATCTAGCACTTTTTTAATTTAACAGTTGTCTAAGTTGTTTGCTTTGTACTGAAACTCCTCTAAAAACTAATGGGATGCAGGGGAACTATAAAAATCTTAACTCTGAAAGACTGAGAAATTTCTTAGTATATAATATTTCTGCAATAGATAATAGAAGATAGTCCTTTAATGCAGTTTATTTTGATACACAGCAAAACCAGACACTCATCTGTACTGCAGTACTGAATGAGTGTCCTTTGAGGTTAAAACTTCTCATACTTACCCAAAGATGTAGTTGATTAAAATTTAGCATACTGTTTTAAAACTTGTTTTCCAACTGAATTGAAAGAACTGGAGTATTGGCACAAATGCCTGGAGACAGCACCTGATCCTGTGATTCAGGTCTCCAGCACTGTGTTACTGTTAAATGTCTTTCTGTCTCCTTGTACACAGCCTACTCATGCATTCTTTCTCCTTCTCTTATGAAAACTCATTGGAGTGCAACAGCCATTGTTAAATATCTTCTTAAATCTAAACACATCCTTCGCCCTCACCTCATAACAACAAAGCTTGAGCCTTGTTCATTGGCTAATTTTCATAAAAGTAGTCATGAGATATCAGGGCCTTCACAGGGACAACACAATCTTTTACTTGTAAGAACATCTAGATTCATACTACCATCATGTGAAAGCTCTACCAAAAAGAAACTGCCATGTTGGATACTCCAACATGAGTATCCTTGAGAGAGGACTAGCTAAGGGCTGGAGAGTAGATGACAACAAGGCAAAATGAGAAGTTGCCTGTACTCATGCTATTTTTCACTGTGATATGGAAAGATCACTGGTGGCCAGAGTGAAACATTCTGAAAATGCAGTACTGAATGCTGTGCTAAGCTTTTTTCTGTTCCCTGTTGGCTCCCAGATACTATAAACACTTTGATCATTAAACTTTTCAAGTTTCCCAGTTATTGCCTTTGAAGAAGTACCTCATCTGACACTTTAGACAGTTAGATGTGACCTGGTTCTGATGCTCTTTCAGAGCATGTTTGGTTTTGTTCACATATAATATTAAATAACATATTGAAATGACATTAGGGTATAAAGATTCTGCTCCAAATTGGAATCCTAATTATACTCTGAGCGCTGGTACCTCAGAAGTAGTCTTCTTTAGTACCTAACTTTTATACTATGCAGTATCACACAATGATTGAGGTTGAAAGGGACCTCTAGAGTTCATCTGGTCCAATGCCCTTCTCAGCTGGGCTAGATCATTGATAAAGATATTAAACAGAACTGACCCCAATACTGAGCTCTAGGGAGAACCACTTTTGACCAACTACCAACTGGATTTAACTCCATTCACCACCACTCTGGGAGTTTGTATGTATACACATTTATACTCCTACATTTGTAGTACAGCAAATGATCTGTGGTCTATTTGGTAGCCTCAGCTCAGCAAGTTGTCAAGCAAAAGACACTTTGTTTTCTCTCAGTCACATGGCTTGACATGTTGAATTTTCCTCCCCATCTTGCAGGGTCGGGAAAGAAGAATTTTGAGAAATTTACAATCACTGGAGGAGCATTTTCTAAGTACACTTTCCAGTAGATTTTGAAAAACTTTTTGTGATAATTCTTAAGTGCTGCCTGAAAGGAGATTTGGTCCAACTTAACAGAAATCAGTGGAAAATCTCTTAGCGATTTTGCTGGCAGCAAAACTATGTCTTCAAGTTTTTGCCAGAGACATTTACAAAATCAAATTGACTGAGGAAACTGGACAACACTGGCTGTTGTCCATGGTCTGGAGCATAATTCACTAAGTAGGTGTAGTAAGTGAGAACAAGGAAGGTTGCAGCGTTTTTGACCTTCCAAATAGATGTGATGGTAAGTGTCCTACATGGTTTCAGTTTTAAATAATCCTAGTCATCAAGTCTACTTTCCTGACTTAGATATAGATACTGCTCATGTTTCCTTAATTTTACATTTTCTGTAGATCTTTTTAATTGTCACCTGCAATAGCTGCAGAAATCCCCATACACTAAGTATAGAAGTTCTGGTAAGAAGTAGTTCCACCCTGAAATTTCAATCATAATTTGAACATTTGCCCATTTTCCTTATCACTTTTGGTCCCTTTTCCCACTATCTTTTATAAATTAGTTGAGAGTACTTGTTTGTTTGAAGACTTACTGTAAGCTAGTGCTTTATACTCTTACTTGTTGACTCGTCCTTCTGCATATTTCTTTCTGTTCTTCTGTTTCCTCTTCTGTGCTAATGTTCATTAGGATGATATTCTTTGCCACCTACAGTACCATAACCCTTGTGTGTTGTAATAGCTTTTCTCTGGGTGTAGTTGTGATGCTGCTAGAACAGTACTCCTGCTTGTAGCACTCCCCTCCCAGCATTGCCATGTGTGTCCTAGCTAATATAAACATGAAAAAGCATGCATCCACATCTTCACTATAGTGAAGCTCCAAGCCATACTCAATGTACTACTATTAAATATGTATTTACTCTGTGACTTAGAGATTTCCTGGTGGTTTTGGCTTTATGGATTTTCTTTTAATGGACATATGCAATGGGGCAGTATGTGGAGGGATATTATGCAGTATCTTTCACTTTGAAAGTGCAATAATGTGCTTCGTGCTTGTAGGACATTGCTTATTACCAAGCCTTATCTGCTGAACAGTTGCAGACAGAAGCTGCTAAAATTCAACCGAGCACTTCAGCCACCCAGGAGTTTTACAAACCAGGCATAGAATCAGCTGCTAGTGCCAAATTGGATGATCTGCAGCGTTCTTGGGAAACACTGAAAAATGTGGTAAGTCTTCATCTGGAGGATTTGAAATAATCAACTAGCTTGTGAGGAACAAAATAAAAAGAACTGGCTCAGCTAATACTCTTCTCTGCAATTCTTGGTTTTCAGGTTGTAACAAGAATTGTTAGCTATGATGTTATATTATCTTTGATCTTTGGTGAAAGTTTGTGTAGGATAGACTTCCATTAAGAAAGAATAAAAGTCACTACAGCTGATAATTGCCTTCAGCAATATTGGCTATTGTCAGACTAAATTCCATAACCTAGCAGGGAAATCCACTCATGATGGATAAGTTGGCAAAAAAGGCCCAAGAATCCAGTATCTCCAAATACTGAGACAACACATTTCTACACACTAGTGCAGCATAATCATTCAGTGATATATGAAAATAGTCAGTTTTGCTTACATGCTATACATTTTAATTCTTTGCAGAGGCATAGCAGCTTTACGGAGTATTAAGAACTTTGTGTCTAGCAAATAGTGCACATGCACGTGTTTCAGTGCATAAAATCTAAAATAAGGCAATAGGATGTACCTAGGTTTTCTCTTTCTATTGAAGTCTATTTTTTTCAGTCATAGAACCTAGAATTTGACTGATGATATTTAAACAGGCAAATATTTTTAATACAGATGTTTTGATTTATGCTTTTAAAATCTCGTTGCGAGTTTTTGGTTTTAGTCTTATAAGCTTAGAGGTGTATGAAGCTGAAGAAAGAGCAAACCCTGTATCAGAGGTCAGAATTTGTACCTCCCATTCCTCTTCAGATCAGTGAAAAGCAGCGCACACTCTATGAAGCTCTGGAGCGTCAACAGAAATATCAAGACACACTCCAGTCTATATCCACGAAAATGGAGACCACGGAGATCAAACTAAATGAGAGTCTGGAACCAGCCAAAAGCCCAGAGAGCCAGATGGCTGAACACCAGGTAAAATAGAGGAAGTGCATGCCTTATCTCTATATCTTTAGTAATTTTTTTTGTTTGAAATAGAAGCATTCTTCATGGCTGGATGCCTCAAAAACATGCTTTAGTTGTATGAACCTTTTGTGTTGACTGTATGTCTTACCTTTCTGGACTTCCTGCTGTTCTAAAGATGTTATAAAGGGATTCTTTTAATAAGGACCTTTTTAAAAATTAGAATAGGTCATAAGAGTTTGTCCAGTAGAAGTTTTCAGCAAAATCTTGTGTCAAAGATTCTGTTCAGTGACAACTGCACACTGCTCTTCAGCTACTAGCATGTATCAGACTATTTATTTTTCCAAATTTACTAAGATCATGACCAATACTGATGTATTGTAAATTGATCTAAATACAATCTTTGTCTTGTTAAACAAAACACACAAACCAGAGCACACAAAAACATTCCCTCCCAAAGGAAGTCTTAAGAAATGATGCTTGGAATAAAAAGAGAATAATTCACAAGTAATCAATCTGACATACTTCCAAGCTGTAATCATCTAAGCCTTCTATCAGATAGCTTGACACTATCTGGCAGGGCTATTTCTCTTTTCAGTAGGAGCTCTGTGACCTTTAAAGGATAATATTTGGCTTTTGTAGCACTCTGTGGTGTCCTGTGCATCCAATGTCTGTGTACTCTTGCAGGCACGAAAGCAAAGTATCTGCTCCAAGGTATGGACAATGCAGCATCCTTTTGTAGGTATCTTAGAATCTGTTTTCTAGGATATAAATGATAGTAGGAAATGCTTTTGTACCATGGAGTTAATCTCTGGATGTTTGCATATATTACATGTTCATTATCTTCACTGTATCTGCTAGAATACCCTGCAGAAAAACTTGTTAGAAGAATAAATATGCATGTGTAATATTTGTGAAAGAATTCATTCTCATAATATGTTTGGAATTCAAGATAAGTAATTAAATCCATATTTCAGTGATCAGATGCGTGATTGTAGCTTAAGCATCTAAAAGCAGGACTCAGTCCTTCTGAATTGTGTCTCTACGAAACCAGCAGTGATATTGCACTACTCTGTGTTCCTCAAGCTCCCTTGAGATAGTCATCTTGAATTTTATATTAAGCCTGTGCCTCCTGAGATACTTTCTTCTCACTGGTAAATGAAGCAAATACTTTCTCTCCTCTCATTTCTAAATAGGCTTTGATGGATGAGATTTTAATGTTACAAGAAGAGATCACTGAGCTTCAGAAATCGTTAGCCCAGGAGCTAGTTTCAGAACCGCTGGATGCAGAAGCTGCTGATCAGCTGGCATTACAGTCCACTCTCACAGTTTTGGCAGAACGAATGGCCACAATTCGAATGAAGGCATCAGGAAAACGACAACTATTAGAGGTACAAGAAAAAAACTCTAGGAGTGGATCTTTTGGATCACATTCCAGATTTTGAGAGCCACTTCTGGCAGATCTCTACTTTCACCCAAGTCATTACTCATCATTGAATGCTGATAATTTCAGAAGTCATTGTCATTTCTGTTGATGTTCATTCATTACTGTTCTGTTTTAGCAAGCCCCTCATCTTAGTGCTAGTTCGTAAGTAACCAGAAGGAACTTGGAAACACACTGCAGTAGTTGTTTTTATATAGATATGTATATGTGTATATATATGTATATATGCAAGAAATAACACCTCTTCCAAATCATGGCATTGTTGTCTACACTCCTCTTTCCAATGATTTGCATGCAAACATAGAACAGTTACAGCTGGACAAGACCTTGAAGATCATCGAGTCCAGCCTTTGTCCTAGCCCTATCAACCTGCTAAATGATGCCCCCCAATGCAACATCTACCCATCTCTTAAACATTTCCAGGGATGGTGATTCACCCACCTCCCTGGGCAGCCTGTTCCAATGGCTGACAACCCTTTCAGGAAAGAAATTCTTCCTAATATCTAACCTGAATGTCCCCTGGTGCAATATACATCCATTTCCCCTCATCCTATCACTCTCCACTAGGGAGAACAGACCAGTCCCTGCCTCTCTGCAACTTCCCTTCAGGTAGTTACAGCGAGTGATGAGGTCTCCCCTCAATCTCCTCTTTTCCAGGCTAAACAGGCCCAGATCCCTCAGTCTTTCCTCATAAGGCTTGTGTTCTAAGCCCTTTACCAGCTCGGTAGCTGGTAACTTCTATCAGAAGATGCATCTCTTTATTTCTTTGTCTACCACTTTACCAAAAATCTTTTAACACTAAGGTGATCTTTAAGAGGTCCTTTAGATATAGGACTCTTGCTGTGTATATTATACAGGTTAGACAGTCCAGTCATGCTAAAGCCAGCTACAGTTTGGCTACTTTGAACACTGCAGGTCAGCTTTACTGCTGTACTGCTAAGAACTGCAGCAGTGAATTCACAAACACAGCTGCTGCCTTCATAATTTCCAGCATCAGGGGAAGGATCACTTCTCTCAACCTGCTGGCAACACTCCTAATGCAGCGCTGGGTACCATTAGCCTTCTTTGCCACGAGGGCCCATTGCTGGTTTATGTTCAATTTGGTGTCCACCAGCACCCCCAGGTCCTTTTTTGATAAGCTGCTTTTCATCTGGTTGACCTCCAGCATATAGTGGTGCCTGGGATTATTCCTTCCCCAGTGCAGGTCTTTGTCCTTCCCTTTGTTCAACTTCCTGAGGTTGCTGTTAGCAGCACTAAGTTAGATGTATCAGCCACTCCTCCCCTTTTGTGTCATCAGTTTACTTGCTGAGGCTCATTACTGGGCCCAGCTAGACTTTTTGCCACTGTTCACCACCCTCTGGTCCCAGCCGTTTAGCCAATTTTCAAATTCATATGGGACTTTTAAAGGAGAAGTGAGTCTGGCTGATCATTCCTTGACTGTCCAGTAAAGGATGGACCAGCTGATGGATGGAGCCAGGGAGTCTTTGTATTGCTACAGTGCTGCTACTGCCAGCATTGGAGCTTAAATGTCCTTCTGCACCCCACAGGAGGTGGGAGGACAAGGGTCCTCCAGGAGGACAGACAAGATAGATAGTTGTTCAGTATGCTCTTTGTCCATGGTGGTTTCACCAAAGACCCAGGAGTAAACTGTTGGGTGCTTGAAGTAGCCGTCTTGTACTGCTCTGGAGAGGTAATAAGGCCAATAGCCTGCTGCTTGTTGAGCCAACTGAATCAACATGGGGAAAAACCCAAGGGAGAGCAGTGAGGGGGACAGAAAAGACTTCAGCTTTAGAAGGCTGTAGTAGCAGAGATCTGCTGAAGGAAGTAGAAATACAATGATTGAACTAAAACAGAAGTTCAGTCACCAGAAATCATGCTCATCAATTGAAAGCAATAATATTTTGTAAAGGTTTCCAACTTATGAAAGGAAGGGCTTATTACAGCTTAAAAATACTATATAGAAGTTGTGAGAGACAGAGATGGAAATTTTTTTAAAAGTGACTTTTGTGGTCTATTTCTTTTAGAAGATAAAATATAATTTGTACCTCTAGGAAAAACTGAATGAGCAGCTGGAAGAACAGCGGCATGAACAGGCTCTCCAAAGGTACCGTTGCGAAGCTGATGAGCTTGACCACTGGCTACTCAATACCCGAGCAACGCTGGACACCGCTCTGGTTACTGCTGAGGAACCTATGGACATGGAAGCACAACTGGTAGACTGTCAGGTAAAATTATCAATCATGTAATGTATAGATGAACAGCTTTATAGACACAGCTTTATCTGAATGAAGAAGCAAATATGGAACATAGATTTCAAGACCATTACTGAGTGGGATGAGCCAATAGATGAGTGGTGAATACATTTCTGAGTTCCTTGAGCACCTCATATGTGCTCAGTTACCTTTATCAGTGATTTGTGAAATAAAATATAGCCCGTTGCTCATTTCTTGTTAAAGATTGCAAACAGTGCTTTAGAAAGCACATGTAAACACAACAGTAGGAAAAGAAAATATTCTGACTGCAAGAACATCTGAAGCTTTACAACATTTGGAGGGCATTTTGGTTTGCCTTATATTCATTTCACTTACTAGTTTTACTCCGTACAAGCTAGAGCTGTTTAACAGCTCACTTGATAGGTATGAAAACACCCACAGTGTACTTTTCTACTCCTCCTTTTCCAGCTGAATAACACCATAGCAGTAGCAGTGGTGACTGGGGCAGTGTTGTGTGTTCTCCATGAATAATCCCTACTCCTATTCAAAAGTAAAGTATAATTATCAGTAGTTACTATTTTTATTAATTTAATTAACCCAGAATTTCAAAACAACTGAGGAAAAACATTTTGATGCAGTAGGAGTAATTGCTAATACTTCTATTAACAAGACTTGCATCAGTTGTAACATCCAGGTTCTCAAGTTAGTGGGAGTTGTGCATATTTCAGAATTCAGAACTGTGTGATCATTACAATTAAAAGATAGGCAAGAGTCAGATGGACAAAAGATCCCTTTTCATGTTAAAGAATGAGAATCTTGACTGTTTTAGGATAAACATGAGCTAAGTTTCCTGTAAGTCTGATGGATTAAACATCTAGGTAAATTCCCACCACCATTTTATTATTGGAATTTTCAGTCTACTTAGTTTCAAAGTGTTCTTTCATCACCTGTCCTTGGGAGCTGTTTGTTGTATATAGGTAGACCCAGCGAACTTAAAAAAGCAGTATTTTTTTTAATGTAATCTGTAGAGAACTCAAAATTAAAAAGAACAGTTAACTTTGTGGAAAAGTTAATAACGCTGTTCTTTTGGTAGTTCTTAAAATCTTAATACAGTAAGTTTATATAAAGTCCTATATTTTTTTCCCCATTTTTTAGAGACTCTGCCCATCTTATCTTGCACACTGTCCTTCAGGAGAAATATTTCTAAGTTTATACTTGATGGTTGCTATGGAAACAAAAACATTTCCTTTGATTATTGACTAGGTTTTGGGGCAAGAATTGTATGAGCTTTAGTTTAGAGGATCAAAATATGCAGTGTCTCTAATACATGAATGGTTAATGGAATATCAGGAAAGTAGCTTTTGAGAATAAACATGACAGAGATTTGTCACTTTAAGTCTCTCTTTAGACTAAAGAGGATTATACAGAAATCCTTAAGTCCATCATGCACCAATCAGAAAGAGCAAATAGTGAGAAGACAGGCTTATCAACGCAACCACAGCAACATAGAGGAGGAGGGAGAAAGCATTTCTCTAAAAGTGATTGAAAGAAAAGAAGTAACTTCAGCTGCATGCTCTGTACTTTGTCATCATGGATGTTAGTCTAGCATCTTAGCCACCCTTATCTTTAATGTGCAAATAAAGAGCATCTCTTCTACAACAAATCCTTTGGTTCAAATAACTTTTTGATTTCCTACTTTGAAAAAGGTTGCAGACAGAAATGGCATATGCAGACATTTGCAGCATGTTCCTAAGGACTCTGAAAGGGACTGGAAGGCAAAGAAATGGTAACCTGACTTACCCTTAGCTTGGCAACGGGTGAGGTAGGCCACAGGTCATCTTGCCAGAAAACGTGACAGATGCGGAAAATGTATGAATTTGGTTCTTTGTTTTTGCTGCTGCAGAACATGCTGGTTGAAATAGAGCAGAAGGTAGTAGCCTTGTCAGAGTTGTCTGTGCACAATGAGAACTTGCTTATGGAGGGCAAGGCTCACACCAAGGATGAGGCAGAGCAGCTGGCTGTGAAGCTTAGAACGCTGAAGGGCAGCCTTCTGGAGCTGCAGAGAGTGCTTCACGACAAGCAGATCAACATTCGGGTAAGTGATTCTTTCCAACTGACTTCGTGGTGGGCAGGAGGTTGGGGAATATTATAGTGGTTTTATGCAACTAGGAAGAGGAGTCAAAGTACTGTGCTGACATTGTTTGAGCTAGTCATCTTTGATTAGTAAATGGAATTACACTCCAAAACAAAGAATTACCCAGGCTTATCATTTTCAAGTTAACAGCACCACTTCATGGTGAAACTATCCTAACCTCACTATCTTCACTGAAAGGACAACAATAAAGTAGACAGATAATTAGCTGGGTGTGGATATACTCTGTTCCTATTCCCAGTCCATTTAGATTTCAAGAGCTCTGGGACAGGATCCCTCAAAAAAAGAGCAATCCTAAATACATGCTTTCCTCCATACAATGTGCACAACACAATGAACAGATAACATTAAGATAATGAAACATTTTTAATTATGGTTAATAAATAGTGGCATCAGTATTTATTATATAAATATTATATAAACAACATTACATTTAACCTTAGTCTTGTCCTAGGTTTTTATTCCTAATATCATTGACCTGCTTGTTGCCACTAGTACATTTTATATAACAGTTGGTTTTGGTCATTCTTTAGGTTAAACTAGCATGTGGAGAACCGAATTCATACAAGAAACCCAACCACGTAATGTGACTGGCTTTGAATTTGTTTGCCCTGCTGTGACTCCCTCTCCCCCTTTTCTTTTACTTCTTTTCTGAGCTTTGCTGTGCAAATTAGACATGATAAGCTTCAAAGACTTCTAGCTTGTAATGCAGATTAAAGGCTACTGAGAGGTTAGCTTGAAAAGTCATTTGACATGCTAAAAACTATTTTTAGTCCCAAGCAACTGGATAACTGTAAAACTTAACAAAGCTTCATTAATAAAAACCAAAAAACCAAACACAAAACCAACAAAAACACACACAAAAAAGGAAAAAACCCAGATATTTATCCTTCTTGCCTCTAAGATAAAGTAACTTTGATGTTCTTCCAAAGTGTTATCAATAGCATGTAGGCATATGATACTATATACTTAAGTGAAAAAGTATCACAGACTTTTTTGCTTCATTATAAAATATGCGTGCTACATTTTAAAATGTACTGCTGTTTAAAACACAATGGTGTGATTTAGTTTACTTAAAACATTTAAAACAGATTTTTTGATGCTTTTCTGATATCAAAATAAGAACAAAATAATTTCCAGATGAAGACTATGAATCATTTAACATGCCACACACATGCAAGACACATGTTTAAAAATTGCAAGCCTTTTTTTGGACTTCACTTAGGATTGTGGAAGAAAATAGATACAGGCAGAATAACATCTTCAAATTTTCATTGAGCAATTTTTTTTTTCAAATGGGAAATTCTGCAATGTCTTTTTTCAAACAGTCAGGCATAAAGTATTTCAATGGACTGACACTCAGAGCATTAGCTGCCCAAAAATGCACTAACTTATCCACTGCCATTATTAACCTTGAGAAACATTATATCCTAACAGCACTGCTGTTCATGCATGTAAGAAACTTGGAATTATACATGTCTCTAGATGTACTGATAACCTTGTCATTGCCCAGTGGCATAGACTGGCCTGCACCCAGAAAAGGGAGTGTTCTCCCAAATTGCACTGCGAGATCCAAGAGTGTTGTAGAGAGTGAGCTATGTTTACCTTAAAGAAGTATTTCAGTATATCTGTTATTCCTGTGGCACAAGGCTTTTTAGGAGCCAGTGTGAGATTGTGACTTCTTTACAGCAATTTGAGTTTTGATTCTAATTTAAATTATTTAGTGTCACTAACAATATGGACAAAGTGATTTGGAGACCAACTCCTTTATTCATAAAATAAAGCAGTAAAATTAATCAGAAACATACTGGATGAGGAGAGTTCTAGAATACTACATTCCAAATATAGCATTTTTCAAGCACTTTGAAAGACACACAAAAACATTGCCTTATTACTGTTATCTAATAAGTTCTGTGACTTAGGGCCATAAAAACAAAGTAGTAGAATGGATTCTGCAGTAAAACCCCCCTATGATTCCTTACTTTTTATTACAAAGTGTGTGTGTGTGAGAGGGACAACTTCAGTTCCACAAGACAAAAATGCCTGACATAAGTATTTACAATTCTGAACTCCTTTGAAAGATTAGTTTTATCACCATGTTCTTCAGAAAATCTTCAGATTTTCCAGTTATTTATGTGCTGGATTGGATAGTCCCCAACAATGACAGTTTCAAGCACTTATTTCCTTGGTTATTTAAAGTAAAGTACACTTCCTTCAGACAGAATTCAAATGAAAATGCAAGTGTATTTTTTTTAATCTTATATTCTATGATTTGAGAGTGATAAAATCTGTTTCAGAAGTAATTTTGATTTATAAGTATGCAGAGTATCATATCTGCAAAACCTCGTTGCATCCACAGATGCTGCAACCTCTTATACACTCTGCTATTGCAGGAACTGTGGGACTACTATTTATTTCTCTTAGTATAAATCCAAAATTGTAGCTTCTTAACCCTCTTCTTGGAGAGGAGGAATCTCAAAATCTATCTGAAATCAGCCTGCTCAACTGCAATGAAGAACTAGATACTATTCTCTTGAAGAATTTACAAGTTGAACAGCTGTTGTCATAGAGCATATAAAATGAAGCAGACTTTTTTTTTTACAATAGATGCAAAGATTGTAATTTTTTCCCTTTTTTAGTAGAAAAATTAATATTTCAGACCTTATTTATCCCTCACATATATTCATTACCTAATCTGATATCCTGTAATGATGTTGTTCACACTCCAACCACGTCAGTTTTTCTGTAAATTTGTTCCTACAAAGTATCACAATTTACATATAAACTGAATCCTTAGTGTAACAAAGCTGTTTCACAGAGCAAGGGCTAATAGTTCTTACCAGCTCTAAATACCTGCTTCCTTGCTGTACTCCTCTTAGAGTTTATATCCTTTCACATTAATCAGTCCTTTC
This sequence comes from Bucco capensis, assembly GCA_013396975.1. Classification (NCBI taxonomy): domain Eukaryota; kingdom Metazoa; phylum Chordata; class Aves; order Piciformes; family Bucconidae; genus Bucco; species Bucco capensis. The sequence continues at coordinate 270,706 of VWZO01001848.1, read as the reverse complement.
ATGTCCAGTATACTCTTCATCCTTCAAAATTGAAATCTTACACCTAATTTGTACTGTTTAGTAAAACTCTGCTGTTACAGTGGGTGCCAGGAACAGTGTACAGAGGTCCATCCCACTTTTTAGTATAAGGAGCATCAAGTGAGGCAAGAGAGGTTTCCTCAGCCACTGCTGGTACATGCTTGAATGAGACAAAGGCTCTCTGGAAGGTGGAACGTGTTTTTGTTTTGGAGAGTCTGCTGTAATTTCTGAATCATTTGACACTTTTACTCCATTTAGAATATGAGCTGAATCACAAGCAAAATATGAATTCTACAGAAATGAGATACATAGATAAAATGGGAGAAGAATTAAGCACCAGGTTTAAAAAACCAAACCAAAAACAAAAACCCCCACAAACTCTTCAGTCATCATGTGCTTGCAAGTAATATTAAATAAATCCAGAGAGATATGTAGATCTAAGTAGCCAGACCTACAAGTCTGTCTTTATCATTAGGCCTATTGTGTTAAAATACTTATATTTGACTGCATTGGCTGCTAAAATAATTTAAATTTACAGCCAACAGGAATTTCAGAAGTCAAGAAGTTGATAAAGAAGTTTTTGGATCTATTAAGGCATTTGCTCTTTGCTTTGCTTACACAGGAAGCCTGTCTAATCACTCGTGTTGGAAAATCATAATGATAGAAGTATGAACTGAAGGAACTGTTGCTTTTGCTGTTCTATTATAACATTCTGTAGTTTAGTCTCTCGTTGTCTTTGTTGTTCATATTATATAATCTGTTTTTAACTTGTTTCTGCCAACCACAGATAGAGTTATGTACTTAAAAATTTTGACCAGAATAACAACCAGCATTCTCTCATTTTCAATTAAACAAAAAGTTGGCTTTAATTAGACTAAAAACTTGGCAGAAACAACCCATTGATTCCCTGCTTTGCCAGATCAGTGCTGGCTTTTAGGAGAAGTAGAATGGTCTTCAGAAACACAACAGCCCATGGTCTCTGATCTATGGTCTCTGATCTCTGGCCTCCGATCCTGCTAACTGCAGTGGTTCACGTTTGCTTTTACATTTTTAGGAATGCTTTCTTGCTAGTAACCACTTACCAGTAGCAGACAGAAATCTAGTCATTGCTTGCTTCAGAATTTATGTGAGCCAGCACCTTGAGAAGTGGAAGGTGGCACTACATGTGGTTTTGAGTTGATAAAAAGATTTTGTAAAGTCTTTATTTCTTTTCTCAAAGCAGGGATCATTACAAGAAAAGGAGGAAAGCGATCTGGACTTTGTTTCCTCACAGAGTCCTAGTGTCCAAGAATGGCTGGCACAAGCAAGAACCACTCGTTCACAGCAACAGCAAAGCACTCTGCAGCAACAGAAAGTTGGTGTTTTTCATTTCTTTTACTCCCATCTTCAGACTGTACTTAATGCTGTAGCTTAGTAATTCTTGTTAATATTTCCACTGAAATCTTCATTTTTACACTATTTTGTACTTAGTGCTTTTGTAATGATCACAGTTGCAGAATGGTAGGGGTTGGAAGGAATATCTGGGGATCATCTAGTCCAACCTCACCTGCTCAAGTAGGTTCACCTAAATTAGGTTACACAGGATCACATCCAGGAGGGTTTTGAATATCTCCAGAGAAGTAGACTCTACAGTCTCTATGGTAGCCTGTTCATTTTCCCCCAAATGAAAGAAATTTCCCCTTATGTTTAGGTAGAACTTTCTATGTTCTAGTTTTTGGCCATTACCCCTTGTCCTATCACTGGGCACCACTGAAAAAGAGTGGAATTATATTAATTCCCCATCCTCTTGAAACCTGCCCTTTAGATATTTATAATCATTAATAAGATCCCCTCTCATTCTTCTCTTCTCCAGGCTAAACAGCCTCAGGTGTCTCAGCTGTTCCTCATAAGAGAGATCCTTCAGTTCCCAAATCATGTTTGTAGTCCTCTGTTGGGCTCTCTCCAGCAGTTCCCTGTCTCTCTTGAACTGAGGAGCACAGAACTGGGCACAATACTCCAGATGTGGCCTCACCTAGGGCAGAGTAGAGGGGGTGGAGTACCTTCCTCAACCTGCTGGTCACTCTCTTCTTAATGCATCCCAAGATACCATTGTCCTTCTTGGCCACAAGAGCACACCAGTGGCACATGGCTAACTTACTGTCTACCAGGACACCTAGGTCCTTGTCCATAGAGTTGCTTTCCAGCAAGTCAACCTCTAACCTATACTGGTGCATGGGCTTATTCCTCCTCAGGTGCAGGACTCTACACTTGCCCATAGTGAACTTTATAAGGTTCCTCTCCACCTACCTCATGAGGGCACCAGCCACATAGCCAGGAGTTGATACTCTTTATATGTCTATTTCTAGCTGCCCCCTTTCCTCTAACTGCTAAAATGGAGGAAAAGATAACTTTGGCAACAATGTTTTGCACTTGCACATGCATGATGTATCTGAGCTCACTACTTTATATCTGTAACAGCAAGGCAGACTAGACTTCCTGGGTGACCATTATCAACTCAATTACTCTATACTTCCATTGCCCATTAGTGGAAATAAATTGAATCAACCCTTAAAGTTACTCTGAGGAGTTGATTATGTTTGCTCAAAATAGTAATCAACATTGTCTTTATAAAGGCAGTGGTACACACATTACAAGTTATGTTGTGTTGCATGATACACAGACATCTTCACTAGGTTAGGTTCTAGAAACTGCATTGCATGAGTCCATGAGTTCAACAATCCAGTTTATGTACCTAATTTTTCTGTGTCCCTGGGTGGAGATTTTGCACTGCTTTTGGTGCTCAAGCAAGCCATATGAGAAATAGTTTAGCCATCTTTACATGACAGTTTTGCAGTGTAGACATATCTTTCCAAGGAAAAACAATCTGAGGTTTGTTTTGGGTTTTTTTTAACTTGCTGTGCTAGGAACTGGAACAAGAGCTAGAAGAGCAGAAGAATCTGCTTCGGTCAGTAGCATGCCGTGGAGAAGAAATCCTAACACAGCAAGGTTCTTCAGAAGGCCTGTGTATAAGGTGTGCTTTCATGTATTCTTCTGCAAAGTAGATTACTAAGACTGTGCTTTATCAATCCTTCGGTCTACATCCCTATTCTGAACATAATCATCTAATTTTTGTTTTATCATTTTTATACAGCACCTAGGATACTGGAGTCCTGGTTTATAATTCAGGGGTCTGATAATATAGTAACCTAAACTACTTTGTGCTAATAGATCACCTTCAACATTTAGAAATTCCTTTTATTCTTTTTTATCAAGCATCACACTGCAGTTCCAAACCAGCAGGATTTGTTTAGACAAACAGTGGATCAGTTACAATATCTTTATGGTCCAGCATTGGTGTATGGATTGTATCTGATCTCTAATATGTTGTGTTCTGCCATCGTAACGAGATCTTCCCTTATGAGATAATCATTGCTTAATTTGTTTTTCCTGCAGTTAGTAAATATTTTTCTTTCTTAAGCCATGTATATTCCAATTTTCATCTCTGTCTATATTTTCATGCACATTTGCCCATTTGAGGGGAAGTGTATGTCTTTAAAAGCCTCTGCTCTGACTAGGAGAGACATGCCCTAGACAAGGCAGAAGCTGTACTGTTCTTTTCCTCAGCATTTGTGTTAACTCAATGTGTTCTTTTTTATTATAATGCCAGAAAGTACTTAACTTACCTCCTTCTGTTTGAGGCTTCCTTCTGTCACATGGTGTTAAAATATCAAGCAGAAAATGCTGAACTTCATTCATTCTACCAAACCTAAACTCATGCTTGTTGTAGTAACTGGATGAAAAGTCACACAGAATCTCCAGCATATGTTGCAGCAAGAAGATGAGAACTTTGTTAAGCAGTCATGCAAACCTTATATACATTTCTACATTAAGTTGGAAGAATACTAGAAAAAGTCTTGTACACCTGCAAGGTCGAGCTACTGCAAAACTAGTCAGAAAAACATTCCTCTCTGGTTTTCAGCCTTCACAGAATCCCTTCTCATAACATCCAAGATCCAGAATATTTTCCCTCTCAAGCACCTGTGTAAAACAACTCTGTTCTTCACAAGAACACTTACTTGAAAAACATCCCACTATTCTTAAACAAATCCTCTACTTCAATCCTTTCTTAAAGAGCACTTTCCCAAAAATCATAATCCAATTCCCCTACAGCTTGTCTTGCATCAAAATGCCAGGGTATGCCTGGCGTTGCAAGAGAGAAGGTGAGAAAGGAGTCAGATAATTTTTTTTTTTCCATGCTTTGAGGTAAACCTTGTTTAAAGGTTACATTTCAATGTAGTAGTTATTCAGTCTGTTTTGGTTTTCTTTTTGCTTAATATGGGTACTTGCAACTAAACAATCTCTTAGAAAGGGTATTTTATCCCATCAGGCAAAAACATCTTCGTGTTACAAACCAGCCTTCATCTTACTATCTGAAAGAAAAAAAACCACCAAAACAACCCAACAAAAAAAGTAGCACTTCAAATTAAATGTAGAATTTCCATTGAGCAAAGAGGAAGTAAACACCTTATACTGTTACAAGTTTTGTATTTACAAATTAAACCTTTATGCATCTTCCAATTCTCTTTCAGTGAGAAGCTTAATACACTCTCCAAGGAATTAGCCTTGGAAGGTGAGAAGCCATCATCTGAAGAACAGATGAAGGTGAAATGGGAAAGCCTGAACCAGGAATTCAATACCAAGCAGAGACTGCTCCAGAAAGCTTTGGAACAAGAACATCTGGTAGCTATTCCTAATTTCTCTTTGCATTTTGTCTATGAAAGCAGTTGTCACAACATGAGGTACAGGATGTATGTATCAGATGCATTAAGGTGAAATAGTTAATACAAAAAATAAGAAACGATTAATTTTTGTGACATCTTTAAAAATTTTAAATATTGGCAGTAGCACTGCTCTTGTTCAAAGTGATTTGAATTGCACTACCATTCAGGTGAATAAACTAGAAAGGAATAAAGGACAAAATTTTGGTCTATTTATATAACCCAGGATAATTCTGCAACAAATCATCTCTCTGGACTTGATCAGTACTCTGGTGACCACTTAGAGCAAAACTGGTATTTTCAGTTTGAATTTATTGGTTACGTTCAGTTCTTGATCTTAGTGGGTATGTGACAAAGAAGCAAGTCATCTCAGCCACAGATTTTTTTACTGAAAGAAAGAGTGATTAATCAACTAAACTGGGGACAATCCAAGATCTGTATTAACATACATCCTCCATTTTATTGTTAATAGACCCAGGCCCACTACTATTCATATAACATTACATTAAAATCAGCTTCCAGAGTTCTAAATATTTTGTATTCATTCAATATAATGAATTATTTTTTGATAGAAATAAGTCACTATTAATTCTGGCAGCAAGTATTTGTCCTGGTCTTCTAGTGAACCTCCTGTTGAGAAATCTTTTATTCAAGATATTCATGACACAGAACAATTATGGGAAGACCATGAGCATTATTTGGTGATATCTTTAGTCAGCTGTAGAACCTGTATAGATGAATTTTGTGTCTTATATATGATAGAAGCATCCTAATTAGTACTTCTTTCTCAGCAGCTTTATAGCAGACCAAACAGACTGATATCTGGAATGCCTTTGTATAAGGAGGAAGGACAGGATGAAGATAAATCCTTAGTGTCTCCAGCACTGGTTGAGTTGAATCAGGCCTTTGAAGATGTGTCATCTGAGGTAACATTTCAATTGTCTTTACACCTATCTTCCACCAGAGCCATATTTACAATGAAAACTCCTCCAAATCCTACCTGTAAATTCAGCTTTTTCCCAGATAATAGATGTTAGAAAGAATATCTTATACTTGTGCTCTGGACTTCTCTGGTTCCTTTTGGCCAGGCTGCACGGGTAGAGGAGAGCCTGCATCTTGAACAGAAGTTGTATGATGGTGTTGCAGCCACCTCCTTGTGGCTAGATGGTGTGGAAGAACAGGTCTTTGTTGCTACAGCTCTGTTGCCAGAGGAAGAAACCAAAACATACCTCTGCAAGCAAGAGGTAAGGAATCCATTAAGAGGATTTTATTCAAATTGCTAATAAAAGTGCATGCAGTATTCTGGTACTGGTAGAAGTAACTTTATTTACTGTGTAGAGAATGTTGCAGAAAGCAGCACCTGACCCAAATTTTGCCTGGTCAGGAGAGAATTAAAGAGAATCTTTCTTCTGTTTGACTTCTTTTGTAAGTATTAGCAAACACCACATTGTTGAAGTAGGAAAGTAAGGAAAGAAGAGGGAGGAATGCTCTGGGATACAGTAACAATAAAAATTTCAACATGAAATGGATGGGAGAGGAGATAGGGAATGGGAGGGGAGGGAGCAGAAGGGCGAAAGAGAGAGGCAATAGGACAAGGGATAATGGTTTTAAACTAAGAGAGCGGAGATTTAGACTGCATATAAGGAAGAAATTTTTTACAATGATGGTGGTGAGACACTGGCACAGGTTACTCAGAGAGGTAGTTAGATGCCCCAACATTCATGATCATGTGGGACAGGGCTCTGAGTAACCTGATCTAGTTAAAGATGTCCCTGCTTATTGCAGGGGGGTTTAATTAGATGATCTTTAAAGATCCCTCCTAACCCAAAACATTCTGTGATTCTACATCATTTTGTTTCAGCACTTGTTCTCCTCAGAGCAATGTGGGGTCTTTTTGCTGTCAGAGATACTGCAGCTGTGTAACTTTTTCTAGTGTGTATATATGAACAATGTAAAAAGCCACTGCATTACTGCAAAACTGAGAATGGTTATGGCAGTATGTTTGCCTGCTTTCCAGAATGTCTGATTGCCACTTTGTTTTGTTTTCTACAAAATCAGTCTCTTGCCAAAGAAATCAAAGATGTAACAGAAGAAATGGATAAGAATAAGAATTTATTTGCTCAGATGTTTCCCGAGAATGGTGATAATAGGGATGTTATAGAAGACACTTTGCATTGCATTCTGAGAAGACTGACCTTACTGGAGTCAGTAGTAAATGAGAGATGTCATCAGATGAAAGGACGGCTCCAGCAAATATTGACTTTCAAGGTATGATGCCCACCTGAAGGAATTAACTAGGGTACAGGTCAGAATGGGAACATAAAAGATACAGTTCTCAAAGCAATGAGAATTTTTAGTATTGCATCAAAAGAACAATGTTGTCACAGGTTTATACTGAAAAATCAGTTTTCTTCTTAGTCTGTGCAAAACTTGGCATCCAAACCATGATCCAAAATTTAAACTCTCTGCTAGAAGCCCTCTGCAACTCATGCAATTATTCATCCCATGCTTTCTCACCCTGCTGGCATTACATAAAGGAAGTTGTTGACTACTGTTCTGAAAGGACAAAAAGCAAGTTCAGAGTTCCACTCTGTACATTTTATAATTTCATAAACGGTATATTGTTTTTATTAGCTGAGATAAGGTAAAAAACATAATACTAATTCCCACCTTTCTGACTGTCTTTAAGCCCTAACTGCTTATATCTCAAGCCATCTGTATTGAAAAAGCAGAAAAAATGAAGATAAGTGGAGTAATGTGCACTCTTGGAAATCTTTTCAAACAAAGTTCAGAAATGCTTTCAGTTCTAACTTGTTCTCTGCCTTCTCTCCTGTTATCATATGAAGCCTCCAGTATGACTCAGTTATAATGAAAAGCCATAAATTACAACAACAATAACAAAATAGATTCCTGGTGTCTTTAGATTAAGATTGTCATTTCACAGGCTGTTACTACAGGATTTCTTTCCAAAATCCATAGTCTTTCCTCTACATTTGATAGGAAAAAAACAAAACCAAACCAAAAAACCAAAACATTTTTCAATGTAGGGCCTTCCTTTGCTGAAGAAAGCAGAAAAGTTATTAGAATCCTGTACATTATTGTTATACCAGAGATACTTTAGTATTTAAAGGAATTACTACATTTAAAAATGCTGAAAAATGTACTGATAGTTTTCTGTCAGGCAGAATGCATTAAAAAAGAATTTTTGACTAGCTTGGCAAAATTATTAAGTAATGTTTATGTGTCTTTTCTGATAAGGTACTCTAAAAGATGTAATGTGTAGTTAGCTCTGTAATGTGTTGAAGCCTTAATTTACTTTTATTTACTTCTTTAATGAAAAATACTTGCCTTAAAAAGTAAAACCTACCTTGTTTACAAGGATATGTGGTTGAATTGAACTACACAAGAATAATATATTTTTGTTAAATGAAGCTAATGACCCTTGCTAATTAATTATCTAACTGAAAGGCAAAAGTAGAAGGGTGTTCACAGGTTANATCTTCGTTCGTGAAGCCTAGCCACCACCACTTTAGCTTTTTGCTCATAAAGATCCAGTTACAGATTTTCAACAATGTTAAATGTTTTGCACTGGATAATTGTGATGCTTCCATTTCTGAATAGATGTTATGCTTTAGTGCTGACATTGTAATATTGCAATGCTTTAACATGTTTGGAATATAAATATTTTAATGTTGGTTTGTGCTGTGATTGGCTATAACATGTTGTTGTTGTTGTTGTTGTTGTTGTCTCCTGTAGAGTGATCTGAAGCTCCTGTTTACATCAGTGGCTGATAACAAATATTTAGTTCTGCAGAAACTAGCAGAGGCAGCTGAGAGACCAGAAACAGAACAAATGCAGGTATTACCAAATGTCTGTTACTTTGGGAGGGATGAAGAGGTAAAGTTTCTTCTCAAAATATGAATGAATTCTAGAGAAAAGTTACTTTCCATGGGGGAACGTATGTATTCGCATAAAGTATGTGGAAATGAGTACTTCCAAGAGTGTACTACATGTGTTTGTAATTAAAAAGACACGAAGTGTCTTTCTTATCTCCCCAGTTAATTCAGTTATGCACATTAGGCAATACTGGAGAGAAAGAAAAATTCGGTGAACCAAAAAAAAGTCTAAAATTTGACTAAATTGTTTAGCTATTGCACGTCATTCAAAAACAAAGGCATTTTCTTCTGCAATGAGTAACATTTTGATTTAAGGTAATAATTGTTTTTTCTTAGTCAGGAATTGCCTGATGAGTAATTAATTACTAGTATGACAAAATATATTCTGTTTCCTTGTTTCTGTTTTGCCAATGAGAAAAGTGAATGAAGTATGCTAAGGGCTACTTTCTACAGATGTTTCTTGTTACTCAAGAGCTACTGATGTCTCGAGTCTCAGGGGAGGAGATTTAGTCTTCAGCTAAAGAGAAATACTGGGATTTATATACCTGATAATCAAAGTTCGAAGGAATTTTAAGACTTCTGTATGAATAAGAGAGCTGGTACTCCGTATCTTTCTTTTCCATCTTCCATGATGCAAAAAATTGGACAAAATTTCTGTATGATTAATTTAACTGCCAAATTGGAAAACAACACGGTAACAAAAGGAAATTAATTAATTTGTTTCTGAATATCTACCTTGGCTGATAAAATTTCCATATTTAAAAGCATTGCTGTTTGTTCAAGATGTCATTGGGAAAGGAGTAATAAGGCCCTTAATCAGCCAGGTAACTTAGCTACGTGAACTCTTAATCTAGTGACTGTATTGCGTGTACTCAACATTCCTGGAAGTTGGGAGTTCTACTCACATACGTAGTTTAAGCGTATTTGGATAGCAGTTTCCAAGAAAGGGCCTTAGCAAAGGACTTCACCTAGAGAAGTCTACTTCTTTTAACTTTGTTGTACCTTATCGTGCAGTACTTCAGCAGTCTCCTATGTTGTAGGAAAGCTTGTAGGCTCCACTGAATCAGCAGATTGGGGGGAATGATTAATAATTCCTGTAGAAGACAGAGAAGAATGTTACCATATGGTGGCTGTAATACTGTTACTAAATCTTAAAAGCAAATGATGTAATTTTCAAATACAGGTCATACTGCAGGCAGAAGAAGGTTTGAAGGAACTGGATACTGGAATCAATGAATTAAAGAAACGTGCAGACAAGCTACAACTTGACCAACCCTCTATTCAAGAGGTGTCTAAGATCCAGGTAGGGTTCATAAGTTCCATCATATCAAAGGTATTAGTATGGTCCTTTTTTTTTTTTTTTGGTTCATGAGGAAGTTTAGGAGAGTGTATTTAAAAGCATTTCAGTGTGTATAAAACGTTACTTTCTCTGTGATTCACCTAGTTTTTCAACCTTTGCATTTTCAGATATTCTAACACCTCTATTATTAGCAGTACTAATCATAAAAAGATGCAAAACCATGTTGTCTTTCAGGTCTTGTTGACTTTCTGTTTAAATAAATAAAGTTAAGGATGTAAACATAAATATCTGCTGAAGATTGACCCCTATTCTCACCAGTATCCAGTGATCTGGGGTTTAGTTCTCTCTTACATACATCATTAAAAAAAATGGGAGAAGTGAAAGGGAATAGAAGATTGAGTGTGACCTGAAACTGGAAATGTTCTGCTTTCACCATAACACCTCTAATGTTCCTGCATACATTCACTTAGGCTTGATTTTGAACACACCTAAGTAGTAGGACTCTATCTGGAGGCTCTCTAAATTAGACACATGCAGAGAATCGATTCAGGCTCCATTGTGAGCACTTTGGTGCTGAGGCAGGAGAATGCTTTAGGAAAGATCAAGCAGGTTTTTGACTGAATTTTACCCTTTAGAATGACATAGTAATAAATTGGAAGCAAAGAAGACAGCTGAAACTGGATCTTGAACTTAAGTCAACAATGCAGTGATCCTAACTAAAAATGGATGACAAAGAGTTTGTACAAATGTGTCTCTTGCCCAGTTCTTTATCCTTTTGGTCTTAGATCCTTCTGCTTCTTTTTGCTGTCAGATTGTGTATAGATATCCATCTTTCTTTGACTTCAGTTTCTAGAAAAGCTTTGTTTTTGCTTTTTAACAGTTGTGCTTGTCACAATTTTCTCTTTAAAACTAGGAGAGCCAGCTCAGTCTGAGGGTGGGTACTTTGCTGTAGCACTGGATAGTCGTAGAGAGATTTTGGTTTATTAGTTTCTGGATGTCTTGTCTTGATCAAAAGTATAGTTTTATCCTCACAGTCAGACCTGTATTTTGAGAATACAGTTCTCAAAACCAAAACAAGAAAGTAATTCTGTTCAAGTGAAGAAAAGCATCTATAAGTTGTTCTTACTTATACAGTTATGGTATACAAGATGACTAATAGCACATAGGAACTGATGGGTTTCTTCCTTTTGGCTTATTTTGTAATTTGGCAGTATGGGCACACTGTGAGATACTCAATGGAATTTTTTTTACACTTTACTGTTCTATATAAAATATATTGCTGATTTAGACCTGATTTTTACTGCAAGTTGAATGTATGCTGCTTGTGAGGCACTGGGGCAGGAGAGGGAAACAAATCTGGCTTTGAGATGGCTATAGTCTGCAGCTATGATGGAATCCATCCAACCCTCTGCATTATACGAAATAAAAGGTAAACAGCATCTGCAGAGTGCAGTAACCACACAGTAGTCTGCTTTTGATGACTTGAGATAAATTACACTTTTCCTTTGCTACTTGAAGCAACCCTTTGGGATTCTGCTTTGTTCCTGAATCACAGAATCACAGAACATTCATGGCTGGAAATGACCTCTCAGATCACCAAGTCCAACCACAATGCATGCACTTGAACGAGTTGCAGATCTTATTTTTTCTCTTTCAATAGCAAGTTGTTAATTTTTCAAGGAAGTCAGTATATCTGCACAGGCTTTTTGAACTGGGAATAGGTGTTATTTTGGTAGTATTCACAGAAGAATACAGGACAGGAAGATTGCTCCTAGGAAGTTGTATAAAGTGTGGAATAAGAATCACTATTGCTGCTCTTTTCCCCCAAGGATAAGTATGATGAGCTGATGATGATCATTGCATCCAGACGGAGTGACCTGAATCAGAATCTAGCTCTTAAGAGACAGTATGAACGGGCTTTGCAGGACCTGGCTGACCTGGTAGAAACAGGCCAAGAAAAGATGGCTGGTGATCAGAAAATGATTGTTGCTTCTAAGGAAGAGGTTCGATCACTACTTGACAAACATAAGGTAGGAAATGGTGACATATTTCAAGACTAATCATGTCTTTAAGCTTGTACATAGGAAATTCCTCAAGATCTAGGAGCTTTTCAGAATGGTGGGCCAATATTAAATCAGGATGTATTAAAACTTACTGTATTTTTGACTGGGAAAAACAAACTGTTTGGACTGAATGCCTTTCAAATGCTCTGTTGAAGGTGAACCCACATAGATTGCATTTTCTTCCTTATTCTGATAAGTTCCTGTTCTTATCCTGTCATGCTACATAGTGATTTCATCCACCACTCCGTTTTTTCCAACAGAAGTTTACTTTTGCTAATAGCACCCACAAAATATAACAAGATTTTTCCACATTTTTTGATTAGGCAGAGTTTTTGGTGGTGTATATCTGATTTAAGCTGGTTTTGTTTATGGAGTGAGAGTTGGGATGGAATTTGAGTGGAAAGGATGGCCTCTTTCTTTAAAAAGGCCATAGGATTTTTTTAATTGTCTATTGGATTTTGTGAACAGTTGATAGAGCGAAAAGTTCTGTTTCTATAGATGCTTGATTGTACTGCTGTTGTCTTAAAATGTTGATTTAGTGGTAATGAATTGAGTAACAATTGCACTTTTTCTTTTCTAATCTCCCTTTGCCCTCTCCCTCACACCCAAATTTCTCAGGAGTATTTTCAGGGGTTGGAGTCTCACATGATCCTGACAGAAACACTCTTTAGAAAGATGAATAGCTTTGCCCTCTTGAAGGAAACTCAGTCACATTCAGAGCTAATGACAAAAGCTTCAGCTGTATTGAAACTTGCTCATAAACGAGGTGTGGAGCTGGAATACATTCTAGAGGTGAGAAACACTGTGGTATTTTCTGTAGTGCCATTATGACCCACCAACAGGATGTTCTATAGTGTAATTTCCTGTGCTTGGACAGAATTGATGGATGTCAGTCCCTTTTATTTTACACACAAGGCACTGATAGTTTACATGTAATCTTTGCTATTTAACTGTTGTGAACTTCAGGTGATGCAAGTTGTGTTCCTCTACATTTAAAAGAGCTGCTTAGCTTTACCTGACAAGGAAAACATGACAGCTTTATCCATGTGTTCTAACCAAAAGTTGTTTGACACAGAGATGATGTCTTTATATAGGCTTACTGGACATTTGTACTGTAGTTCCTGTACATTCACAAACTTGCAGCTCTAGGTTTTCAGATCGAGAAAGAAAGTAACAGAAGTTCTAGATACCCAAATTCAATATTCACAATATACATGAGTAATTTCTGCTTGCAGACCTGGGTACATCTCAATGAAGATTACCAGGAACTTACCAGACAACTGGAGTCTATTGAAGATAGCATTCCCACTGTTGGTCTGGTGGAAGAGACAGAGGAGAAGCTTACAGACAGGATTACACTTTTCCAGGTCAGTGCTGTTTAGACATCCATTCTTTATGGAAAAATCGGATGAAAATCCAAACTCCCACTTGAAGCAAGATAGTTGCCCACTTGAAGCAAGATAGTTTCCATGGACTGTATCAGCAAAGGCTTTGGAAACCTCAAAAGATGGAGATCCCACAGCTGAGCTTGGGACCTATTGCAGTACTGTACCACCTCCTACTGAAAAGGTTTTCTGTAATGCCCAGCCTAAACCTTCAACTTTCATCTTGTCACCATTGTCTTTTTTATATTGTGTGGCACTACTGAGGAACACTTACCTCTATCATCTCTTTAATTCTACTCCAAATATTTGTAGGCCTTTGCTGGACTGGCCCTTGGCCTCCTGTTTGTCAATCTTAAACAAGCACACCTCCCTTAGCCTCTTTTTAAAGGATATGTGCTCCAGGTCCCTAAACATCTTAATAGCTCTACACAAGACCCTGACTATGTCCTTCTTCTTGAGCTTAGTGGAAGGTGGGTGAGAAGCAGAACCATGTGCATGTGGCCTTATCAGTGCCATGTAGATGAGAATAATAAAGTAACTTATGTCAGTTGTTTGCTGTCCTGACATAGGCCAGTGCTGTGGCTTGCCTTATTCACAATACCTTGCTTATGGAAGATGCTAGGTTAAATACACTAGTCATTCCCTTCCTAGCCTGAACTGAGAAGCAGGGTTGGTCTGCCCAAGGCGCAGAATTTGCACTTATTATTGAGCACTTACTGTTCTGCTGCCTCCAACATCAAGTTTATCAAAGTGTCTCTGGAGTATGTCTGCCATTTTTTTGTCTTAGCCACTCTCCCTACCTTAGCTTCATCCACAAATTTACTGAGGGACCACTGTCTGTCATAATCCATGCTGTTAATGAATATGTTGAAAATGTTTAGACTCGAATATCAACAAGCTCTGGAGTACTCTGTCCATTACAGTCTGCCAACCAAACATCAAGCCTTTGATCATTAGTATTTGAGACTGGTCATGCAGGTAGTTTTCAACCCATGTAACAGTGCTTTTATCCAGCCCACAGTCTCTCCACAGTCTCTTCAAAGGCTATACTGAAGTCAGTCTCATGCACAGAGATAGTATTTTTGCCATAAAAGGCTGTCAAGTAAGTGAATCCAAGCTGAATATTCCAGATTACTTTTTGGTCCATTTTGTCCCTGAAAATGGATCCTAAGAGGATGTGCTCCATGATTTTTCCAGAGAGTGAGGTGAGGCTAAACAACCTGCAGTTCCCTGAGTTACCCTCTTTTTCAAATGCAACCAGTAGTTTAAATAGAGGTGTTCTACCACATCCTGGTTTTTCACTCTGTTCTTAAAATGAGAGCTCTGGTCTAGTATTTTTTTCTTTGTCTCATTACACACCAGAGCTTGGGGTTGGAGGGATTTTTTTTGTTTTGTTTTCTTTTTTTTTTTGTTTTACAGAAAAATGTATAGCAGATCTTTTATGCAAAATGACTTTTTTTCTGCTCTGAATTTGTTACATATATTGTTCTTTTACCAGAGAGCTTTCTGCTTTTGCAGTGGTATGAGAACTTAAGCAATCTGTTGTGCGTGACTTTTCTTTTAACTTTGTTTGATACTAGGCATTGGTTGTGTTGGTTCTGAACCTAAATTAGTTTTCCTCTTTTGTTTTTCTTGTCAGTTACATAGTAACTTATTCAAATCCAGACTCTCAAACTCTGCTAAGGCATAACTTCTAATAGTTTCTTTTTCTCTCCCTGTGGCCACATTTAGGTTAAAAATCTGTCGTAATTAATATATGACTATTTTAGAAGTTTTTTTATGCTACTCTGTAGGAGTTATAAATTTATTTGCTGCGTATACATTATACGTAAGTACACACACAGACACAAACATATGTAAATATAAAATTGTACTAAGTTATTAGAGCTCTATTTGTGTGAAAGAAAACGAGAAGAGTGATAGAAAGTTTATGTACTTGCCATGAGACTGATAGTTTTATACACTTTATCTTCAGGTTATTTTGAAGAGAACTGAAAAATGAGAAAGCGTGTACATTTTCTGCTCAAGCTTAGTCAAATGTACATATATTTTTAAAATCCATACTACTTGTGTAATGATAGTGGAATTTGGCAGGTGTATTTGCCCACTTACACAAATTCTTTACCCATCCACAACTGACCATTTAAATAAAATCTCTCTCTGCTCTAGATTGCATTCAGGGTAAGAGTTTGAGCAGCCTTTAGTTTTTCAGTACCTTCTTTGCTTTTTTGTGCCATAACAGTTGACTTCTCTGTTCAGGGATTTGGATGGGTAGGGTGAGCTTGTCTTTTGTAGCCATGGATAGCAGGAGGGTAGCTCAGTAAATGAAGAGATAGGTGACTGGAGAGCTGAAGATAGGCATTGAAAGGGCTGAAGTGGCCACTGTTAGTAACTTGATATTGGACAGCTTTAACTGTCATTGCTGGAGAGTTTTCAGTAGATGGTAAATTCTGACATTTTCATAAGTTTATCTCAGAAATGGTGTTGCCCCACAGAGATTCTTCTGAAGTTTTCTTTTTGAGTACGAAGTATCTACAGCAAGTAGGAATCCATCATAAGGAGGTGTCAATAGATACACTAAAGCGAAGGATTTTGTGACAGCTTGTTCAGATTTTGAGGAGGTTACCTGCATGATGGCTCTCAGGGTGTTCTAGAGCTAAAGCAGAGTGGAAAAAATAATAATGTGCCATGGTGACACTGGATGTGCTACAAAATGCAAGAAAAGAAAACTAAACATTGAGAAAGTGTGGTAGCAGAAACCTGCTACCTATGGTTAGCTATCTAAGCATATTCTCTGTCATTACAGCATTTGAGGTCTAACCTGACTGAATACCAGCCTAAATTATACCAAGTGCTAGATGATGGAAAAAGGCTCCTTTTTTCTGTTAGCTGCTCAGATCTTGAATGTCAACTGAATCAACTAGGAGAACGCTGGTTAAGTAATACCAGCAAGGTTACCAAGGAGCTTCACAGGCTGGAGACAATACTGAGGCACTGGACAAGGTAATGCTAGTATAATGGACAGTTAAAACTTCTTCACCTGAGTTATTCAGATCAAAGCCATTCTGAACCCAGAACTACTGGATCTGATGTTTAAAATAAAGTGCTTTGAGATATATGTAATAGTTTGACTACTCTACAATAACTTATTTCTATTCCATAGAAGTGCTATCATACTCTCTCATTTGCAATAAAACATGTACTAAGTAACAGCTAGTGGGAGGAAGTCAGAAGATACCTCATTTAGATGACTAATTCAGAAGCCCCATGTGCATTCAAGTTGATGAGAAAAGGGTGTGTGCATTGCTAGATAGAATAAGTATTGTCTCCATGTTCTGGCAGGGGCATTGCCACTGCTGGGTTCTTGTGTGTCTTTGTCATTGCACATATAAACAGGAGCTTTTAGCTACCTTTACTAATATTCATATACTAATTTTGAAATTCATTCTCCTAAGTGATATATGAGCTTTGTCTATTGTTC
Organism: Bucco capensis; assembly: GCA_013396975.1. Classification (NCBI taxonomy): domain Eukaryota; kingdom Metazoa; phylum Chordata; class Aves; order Piciformes; family Bucconidae; genus Bucco; species Bucco capensis. The sequence continues at coordinate 253,806 of VWZO01001848.1, read as the reverse complement.
ATAATGTCCTAGGCTCCTCGGCCTCACTAGTCTTTCAAGAGAGATACATAACAGATTTGTATTTGTAAAAGTTATGTGGAGACACTTACTCTGGCATCACATTAGCTGCTTGGCATATGAAATTATATGGATATAGTTTCTGAAAATAAAAAAAATTAAAAAATTCTGCCCTGAGATGCCTTAATGGTAAAGTTTTTGGAAGATTGAGTCTTCTAATGGAAAGCAAAAATCTGTTTGTGTATGGGGTAAGGTGCTGTTACAGCTTGCCCAAACAGATTTGTAACTAGTTACTAGTTCTTCATTAAACTCATTTTTTCCAAAGAGGCAAAACAAAGGCATTCTTAAGAATTGTAGGTGTAGTGGCTAAAATGAAAGCTTCCTGATACCATGCCTATCTTGTTTTCTGAAATTTGATAAAGGAAAGAAAATACTTTTTATTTTAAATCTGACATGCAATCTCTTCCTCATGGAAGGAGGAGAGATGGAGGAGAGACTGCTTAAATGGAGGCAAGAAGTGGTGATGACTGGTTTAGTTTTCTTCAAACATCTTTACAGGTATCAGAGCGAATCAAACGAACTGACAGATTGGTTACAATCTGCAAAGGAACGACTTGAGTTTTGGAGCCAGCAATCTTTGACAGTTCCTCAAGAACTAGAATCAGTCCGAGACCACCTGAACTCCTTTTTGGTAACTCATTAATGGACCTAGGACACCTTTTACTTTCCAGTTACAAATAAACAATTAAGTAGTCATGTGGTTATACTTTTTGTCATCATTAAAGTAGTGAGCATGCAAAACAAAATCTACTTCTGTAAGTGAGCTGTCCTTCAAAAACTGATGTGTAAGCACATTAAACACTTTAACTATATGCAACGATTGTAAAGCTTGATGATTCTGAAAACAGAAAATGGTTTTATGACTGAGAACAACTTTTGTTCGTGCTTGGTCTGAAGTAAAGCTGATAAACTCTATTAGAAAGGACACACTCTTAAAGGGAAGGAATTATGTTCTTAGCTTTCTGAGATAAAGCTTTATGTAAAATAAGTAGTTGATTATTTACATAAAAATGATTCTATTTACAGGAGTTTTCAAAAGAAGTGGATGCTAAATCACTACAGAAATCTTCTGTCCTGAGTACTGGGAACCAGCTCCTCAGGCTGAAGAAGGTGGATACTGCAGCATTGCGTGCAGGATTGTCTCACATTGACAGTCAGTGGACAGAACTGGTTGCACAAATCCCAGCAGTACAAGAGAAATTGCACCAGGTAAGGAAGGCCAGTGATGGCCTTTGATATTGCAGAAAATTGAGACCATATGGTTGGTGCTGCCTTTGAGAGATAGTTGCTTCCTTCCTCAGTTTACCCATGTGAGCGAAGATAGGAACGTTACTTCTTTTTTAATGTGGGAAAGGTTACACTTATATTCAAATCCTGTCTTCTCATACTGGCTGATACTAGTTGGTGTTTATTTTAGACTTTCACATTTGTTAAATTTTTACTGAAGAACAGATGAGCATCTTTTCAACATGTTGGTATGCTTTTCAGAAAAAGGGAGTTCACATCCTTGTGGCCTATCAGGTTTGGATGGTGGTTTGGTTCAAATTGAATAGACTGGGTTCATGTCTGTGAATGATAAAATAAATTTTAAGAAATTGTGCAAATTTCCTGCTACTGTATATAGGACCAGAAGTAGGTTTGGGGATTTTTTAATGCTATAATACTAAGTTAAAGAATTATACTGACCTCGAAGTTAGTTCAGTATTTAGTTGCTAGGAGGTTATCTGTATAAGATGTTGCTTCATTTTATAATTTGAAATGCTCTCAGAGTTAGTAATATTACTGTAATTTAGGGGGAGAAAGGAAGAGTAACAAATGTTAATTGAGTCTATTATATTAAACAAAATAATGTCATTCATTAGTTCTCTGAACTGTCTTGTAATGGAAAATATATATATGGGTACCTAAGAATGTAATAGAACACATTTCTGAGTAACTAAATGTAAGCAAGCACTACTGTATCAAATGTTGAAAGTGAGTCTTTGAAGAAAAAAATAGGTACTTCTCAAAATCAGCTCATTTAGAAATCGCCACTCAAGAATGGCAGTATAAAACTATTTTCTATTCATTAGTCATTTATAAGGACAGGAAAAATACAGGTTAAAGTGGATCTCCTATGTAAGCCTAATACAGAATTATGCAACGAGAATGCAAAACCTTAAGGAACCCAGAAATGGAATCTTAGAGTGTGTCCAGTTTCTATATGCAGTGAAGAATGGAAATCAGAATTCTTTAATGTAATAACTTCTTAATTCGGATGCATGCAGTTATATATCTCCTTTGTTTTTTGTTACTTTTTATAAACTTCAGTGATCCATTAGGGGTGTAGAGTAACATGATGATATGAGCAGGTAAAGGAAATGTTCTATGATAATGCAAAGCAAGAAATTCTTATCCATTTTCTTCACAACATACATTTTAAGTCTGTTATCTCTACAGCTCCAGATGGACAAAATTCCTTCTCGTCATGCTATCACTGAAGTTATGAGCTGGATTTCCTTGATGGAAAATGTCATTCAGCAAGATGAAGATAACATAAAAAATGTAGTAGGACAGAAAGTTATTCAGGATTATGTCCAGAAGTACAAGGTACTGAGTGGAAACGTAACTGGTTTCCATTTTGAGTTATCTCCATTAAATAAAAGTACAAATGTAAAGTATAAGTGATTTAATGGGAAAAAAAAACAAACACATCTTACATTGCGATTAAAATTGTACTCAAGCTAAAATTGGGTAATACTTGATACTGTGGAAAAGGATCCAAAATTACTTTTACTCTGCTTTTATGGTGGGAATATAATTTTTAATATGCTTACCTTAATTTCCAGGTAAAATCACTTTACTTCTTGGGTCCTGTTCTTCTTTGTATGTAAGAATATGTTCCATCTTAACCTGTTTTTATATTTAAAATTCTGAGGCTAATTGATGTAAAAACAAAATACCCAATTTTTCTTAAATCTGATCCTTGAGCCCAATATCAATACATTTACAGAGGGAGGGTTTTTTATTTTTCTGGGAGGCAGCGGGAGAAAAGGCAGATCCTTTGTTCCAGTGGCAGTATATTGCAGTTTTATTTCTCAATATTTAGAAGAAAGTAACAGTGTTTTTAATTGATGGTCAATTGATAAAAAACCTTTTAGATGAATTGCGGTAAAGTTGTAGTTTGTGAACATTTTTTCTTCTGTTTTGCAGGAAGGTGAAAAATTATGGTATTCATGTTCTGGGATTTTTATTCCTTTCTTTTCTACCAGGGTTTCAAGATAGATTTAAATTGCAAACAGTTGACAGTAGACTTTGTGAACCAATCAGTGCTACAAATTAGCAGCCAGGATGTTGAAAGTAAGCGTAGCGACAAAACTGATTTTGCAGAACAGCTTGGAGCAATGAACAGACGTTGGCAAATCCTGCAAGGCCTGGTAACAGAAAAGGTAAAGAGAAAAACTAGCTGCTCTGTAGTAAACTTCCAAAATACATAGAACTATATATTATAAAGGTTGGGAGCCTCTGCAAGGTCATGTAGTCCAACCTCCTTCTCAAACAGAGTTAATTTTCCAGTTAGGTCAGATTACAGAGGGGCTTGTTTAGCTGAGTTCATAAAATCTCTAAGGACAGATTCCACCACCTCTCTGGGTAGTTCATTCCTGTGCTTAACCATTCTTTTGTTATCTCTTCTCCTTTTATTACACATCTCCATGAAGGGTATACCTTCATCTTCCCCATGCCTCCCCATAAGGAGTGGACCACACAATGAGATGTTTCCTCTGCCTTCTTTTCCCCAGACTGCATGAAGCCAGCATCTTTTTGTATGTCACTTGCTCCAGCCCCCTAATAACCTTAATGGCCGTCCATCAGTTTGTCAATCTCTCCCTTGCACAGGAGGGGCTGAAAAGAGTCACTAGTGTCAAGGAGAAGGAAAAACCTCTTCTCTTGACCTGTGGCGTGCACTCTCGGTAATCTAACCTAGGGTCCAGTTGACCTTAATCAGCACAAATGCGCACTGCTGATTTATTATGTTCAAGTTATTGCCCACCATACTGCCTAGGTCCTTTTCTTCTATCTAGCCTGCTGCCAGCCTGTATTGTTGCATGAGCTTATTTTGACTCAGGCACAGAACTTTACTTTGCTGAATTTCGTAAGGATTGATGAGCCTATTACTCAATTTTGTTGAGGTTTCTCTGAATGGCAGCCCTGCTCTCCGGCATATCAACTACTACTCCCAAATCAATATCTTCTATGAATCTGCTGAAAGCACAGTTCATCATATTGTTCAGTTTATCAGTGAAGATACTAATATCAACCCCAGAACTGACCCTGAAGATGTATCCTGTAAATGACTGCCAGATAGACATTGAAATGTTTACCACTAACCTTTAAGCCTGGTGACTCTGGTCAGTTCATTCATTTTTAGACCTTCCTTCCAGCCCATATCTCTGCAATTTTCCTACCCTATGGGATATCAAATCAAAAGTATTGCAAAAGCCAAGGTAAACAGCATCTACTACTCTTCACTTGTGTACAGAGTCAGTCATACCATCGTAGCAGAGGCAATCAGTTAGGTCAGACACAGTTTGCCCTTGGTAAGACCATGCTTGTTCCTCCTCTTTATGCATGTGGAAACAGCTTCTGGCAAAGAAGGCACTGTGTACCTCACACTATTCTGTGGTTTGTCATTAGTTGCTGATGTAATTGTGAAAAGTAACAAGAAGGGCTTCTGTCCCTCATTAGTTAGCTCCAGCCAAGGTTTTTGCTTTTCTAACATCAGCCCTGCATGGCCAGGCCGTGCTTCTAGGTCCATTCTTTGTAATCCGGTTTCTGTGGATTTGTCATTTTTGTGACTTAAGGAAGTTGTCCTTGAAGATCAATCAGTTTCCTGGACTACTTTGTCCTTCAGTACAGCTTCCCATAGGATCATGATTACCTGAACAAACCAAAGTCTACCAATCAAGGATCTTCAGTCTGCTGCTTGCTTTCCTTACATCCCTCACAATTCTCTCATCATCACTGTGGCAAAGGCTGCAGTTGACCATCACATCCTCAACCAGTTTGAATTAAGATTACAGCTAATTAAAATGTCTCATTCCCTAGAGTGGAGTTTGTCTTAAATAATGTCAGTGATTTTTATGACAATGCCACCACTTTCAAATTCTGCTTTGATTTTTTTTTTGTTGGTTTTGGGGGTTTGGAGATTTGTTTTGTGGATTTAAGAATAAACATGCAATCTTATTTGCTGTTGAATAACACCTAGAACAATCAGAAAAATCCAAGTATCTTTAAAGCAGTCAGTTGACAAAGGAGGTAATATAAATTCATCTGCTTCACTACAGTTAAAAGCAAGGAATGTAAAAGTTATGTTTGCATGGTTAGTTTTATTTGGGAAATCCTGACGTCTTTGATTTCTTAAAAGAATTCCACTTCCTAAAAATGTTCTTCTAAACTTTGCTTCTGTCAGTGTGTTATAATATTGTAATATGTTATCGCTGTATAATCATTTCTGGATAAAGCAGGGTTTTTATTATGAACTCTTATACTAATAGCAAATGCATTTAAATTTCAATGCATATAAAGTTTTTGAATTCTGAAAGCATTGAATTCCAAGGAGGTACTAGTCAACATTCATCTTCACTGATTTAATTGACTTAACAATAAAGGTAATTGTGTAAGAAAATATATCATCTTCTTTCTTTGCAGATCCAACTGTTGGAAGGTCTGCAGGAATCCTGGACAGAATATGAAAATAATGTGCAGTCCCTAAAAACTTGGTTTGAGGCCCAAGAGAAGAAGCTGAAACAGCAACAGAAAATTGGAGACCAGGCTTCAGTACAGAATGCTTTGAAAGACTGTCAGGTGAAGTCCCCTTATAAATAACAGTATTCTCTTTCCAGCACTTAGAAACATCACTTGATAAAGCCCTGTGAAATCTTCATATCAGAGAAGTTAGTGACAGAACTCCCTTTTCTTCTGTGGGGGAGAGATTTTATTCCTGAAGTGCCAGCAATAAGAAAGGAGGAACAATAATATCCTAAGGATGTTAAAAAGCAACCAAAGTCATTATTCTTTTTGCATTCTGTATTAAAGCATGGACGTTTCCAAGAATGCCAGGTATACTGAACTAGAAGGCTGTCAAAGGAATATGTTTCATTGCTGTTTAGTGAGTCTTAGGCATCTCAATGTCATGAACACCATGCTTGACTATTCAGAAACTTGTTTTTTCTGTCTTATCACTAGCTTTCCTCCACCTCCTCTTTTTTTTTTTCTGTTCTTTTTCCACCTGATATGTTCCACCTGAAAAACACTAGAATCCAAGGTTTTATGCTTTTGTTCAAAATGTTTTAGGAATCATATATTCAACCATGTAGAAAAGGAAATAGTGCTGGATTCCCTTTTACTTTCAGAAGAGTGAAGGAGATTCATTATTACAATGGGCAAAGAGGAGACGAGGCAAAGTGCAGCTATACATAATACATAGAAATTCACAACCACCTCAGTTTTTCTTGTGAAATTCGTAAAAGGAGAGCAGCGAATATAGTATCACAGCTGACTCTGAACATCTTACTCAGCATAAAAAAGATGTGGACCTATTGGATGAGTCCAGAGGAGGGCCACAAAGATGATTAAAGGACTGGAGAACCTCCCCTATGAAGACAGGCTGAGACAGTTGGGATTGTTCAGCCGGGAAAGAGAAGGCTTCGAGGGGANTTTCATGTTCTCATTCCCTTAAAAGGGAGTAAAGAAGTGTGTTTATCTTGATGTGGCTGTCTTTCCTGCATGCGTTTAATGAATAGGAAGAATGTGATTTAGCTTTAAAGTCTTCACAAACAGAACGGATAGAAATCTATTAAAATGAAATATATAAGAGAATTTAATCTATATACACCAGTATGTTAAAAACATCTTTGTTTCTGTAAAGACAAATTGTTGGTTAGAGAGATAAGTTAGAAGTCAAATTTTATTCAAAAATTTGTGATCTAAGTGTTCAGACCAGTTGCAATGCTTAGTTTCAATTCAGGTATATTTATGGTCTCAGGACAATAAACCAATACGACTGTAGCAAGGGTAATTTAGCATAACCTGACATAATTGGCAGGCTGTGTTTGGCTAGAGTTCAAAGCTGCGTCTGATTTATCACCTTTATGGGTCCTTTTGGTCAGGAAAGTTAGCAAATACACTGGAGGAGTCAGTTATGAATGGCAAGCTTTGATCAGCAGAGAAACAAATTCTTAAAGAAATAACTGTATCAGACACTCCCAGGTATTCAGTTCAACTAGTACAAAAGCTGCAGTTTATTTATTAACCAATGTGTGGCTGCCTAGTGTCATATTAATAAGTGAAGGTAATCATTTTTTTCTATTACAATTAGAAACAGTAATGTGTCTTTAATTCAGTTATAAGTTGAAAACTATGAATAAGAAACCCCTTTTCACAGAGAACCAGAAATATTTGCTATTCTTGATGGTAAAAACTTTTGTTTGTTTTATATTCTGAATTTTGGACCAACCTTGTACAAACTTAAATGCCTTTTTTTAGTGTTAAAAGTACAGTTTTTGGAAAGGTAGGTTTACTATGTACAACTTAGAAGTGTTCGTTTTGTTGTCAGCTGGTAAAAAAAAAAAGATGTATTACTTCAAGGCTGTAGTCTGGAACAAGGTCATAGTTAGACGTTTGAAAAAATGTGAAATAATACAGAAGAAAAGGCTAAGAATAAACAATACAGAAAAAATGCTCTCGTATATGTATGTAGACAAATATGTGTTGTGTATGTGCAGTAATAAATTTGATAAATTATGTTAATAGCAAGTGTTTGCAAGACTGGGCAGAATTTTGTTCTAAATACTCTCCCTACTATCTAAAATGTGAACTTCATGGTGGCAATGGTCCACTTGGTGGTGGTGGTGGTGGTTTTTGGATTCATAGGGAGAATAATGTATTGAAAGACATAGGTTTTCAACTTACCCACGGTTTTGTTGTCTTGTTTTCTTTCCATAACGATCCATCTCTCTATCACTAATGAAAGACTTGTAGAAAATAAAAATATAACCTGAGATCAGAAGATGTACTAAGTAATGTAGGAGTATCACAAGATTGCTCTCGCCTCACAGTCTGCTTTCCATATCACAATGAAGACAGGATCTCCAGATGGGTAACCGCAAATTTGTGCTGGCCTGAATCCTATACCCATACTTCCCACTCTTCTCAGACTCAGTGCTTGGACTATCTGAAGCTACTCAACTTCCATATGAGTCAGAGCATTGCAGAGCTTTCTTGGATCTCCCTCCACTGTGCCATGAAATGATACAGATAGTTTTCTGGCTAGGAATAGCATGCTCTACAACTCACAGTTGCTCACTAAGTCTTGTCCTCTCTCCTTTATTTTGTAACTTCATTCTCATACTATAGAAGCATGAGGAAGATCACAGGCTTTGTGACTAGCAGATATTGCATACCAGAGCTTCTGCACTTCATTTGTTGATAAATCATGATAAAACTGGCAAACTTTGAATCAGCATTTCCATGAACAATCTAGGGTTGTCATGGCCTTAGTACTTATGTACTCATCCCAATCTTCTTCAGTTGTTCGCACACCAACCGTTCACTTTCTTCCCATTTTCCTGGGTTAGTGTGTGGGAACACTGAATTGAGCAAAATGCTATCAAGCTCGTTAATGCTTTCCAATGGCATGCAAACTTGAGGAGGCAATAAGTAAAATTCCTGCAGTCTCTTGCTTGTTGTCATTGGCTGGACTCCAATGAACTTGTCATCTTGAAAAGGGGAAGGCTCAATGTCCTAGGGCAAGGGTCTTTGCTGGGACCTGGCAAAGGAATAAAGACTCTATTTCATGTGGGGAGGCATGGCAAATTGACATCTTTCCCTAGGAAGTAATTTTTCTTGGGTGGCAAAATTAACTTTTTTGCAGAGGATTGAGTCAGGCTTGAACTAAAAGCCTTCGCAGTGTTCTAGAACAAACTAAGACACACAATAGTTTTCCCAAGTATTCAAACAGCTGTCCTCTTTTTAATGAGTTTTGAACTCTTTAATGAGAGCAGAAGATTATACACAAGTTTAATGTAGAGGACATGCTTCTATTTAAATTAAAGGGAACATAAAATGTTAAATAAAAATTTTTATTAGTTATGATTCTCTTGAGAATAAAAAGCCAAAGTATGCAAGCATGTGACTTTTCTATTTTTTGAACTAAGGAGCTTATGGGCATCTTTTCTATCTCAAACCAATTAAACAAAAATAATAATCAGCTGTCATCTTTTTCATTTCAGGAATTAGAAGAATCAATACGAACAAAGGAAAAAGAAGTAGAAAATGTAGAACAGAGTGGTCTTTCTTTGATCCAGAACAAAAAGGAAGAAGTCTCTTCTGCCGTTATGAGTACACTGCAAGAAATTAACCATTCCTGGGCCAATTTAGATCACATGGTAAAAGAATCCTCAAGGGGCAAATTGTAGCTCCAGGAATATGGCGTAAAGGAGTGGGAGAATTAGCAGTTTGCAGCTCTTTGATTTCTTCTATATTGTAGGGAAAGAGATTCTGAATTGTGTCCTTGTTTCTCTCTGTCTCTGGATTGGGGGATGTGTACACTCCACTTAAAATGGGTATAGTATTTTCTATGTAGATGGTGCTTTTGTTTCTTGTAACTAAAGCTTTTTAAATGCTTTCTGATTTTTAGTTGAATGGTACCAAATAATATGTGAGGAACTACCTCTCTGAACACCCAGGTCTCTCAGAATAAAGTAGTGTTCAAGCATTAATTGTCATCATGCAAAGTTTGATCAACATCAATCCACCTTCTCAAGAGGAATGCAGTATTTTAATGTTAGCCTCTCTGCTGGATTTCATAGGCTGATTTGCCTTCATTAGCGATATGCATTTCATAATCTTAAGCCATTTCTCTTTATCAAGTAGAACTTTATTCTGTACCCAGTGCAAGCCCAGCTGATGGCTGTGCAAAATCTTCATTCATAGCTTTAAGATTAGGAATGTGGAATTAGTAGTATCTGATCAAAAGGAAGGACATAATTTAAAAAACAAATCTCTTGAATGCTTTTAATTTACTTTTTTTTTTCTTCCTCCCTCCTCCTAGGTTAGCCAACTGAAGATATTGTTGCAATCTGTTCTTGATCAGTGGAGCATTTACAAAGTGGCTTATGAAGAACTGAATAGTTACCTGACGGAAGCCAGATATTCTTTGTCCCGCTTTTATCTTCTTACTGGTTCTTTGGAAGCTGTGAAAGTCCAAGTTGATAACCTTCAGGTGAAAAAAGTACCATGCTTCCTGACATGCTAAGGATGGATTCAAGGATTAATTTTGTCCTTTACTGCATGGATGCAGAGAACTATACATTTTTGTTCATAAGTAATTGAAGTTGAGACATACTGGCACATTAAAATCAGATGACGTTAAGAGAACATAATATCAAATAGATGCTGCATTTTTCATTTTGCATAAAGATAAAATGGTGATAGGTGTTTTAAGATTTTACATGCTGATCTTTAACTTTTGAGATGTACTGTCAAGTTGTTAGAAGTTTTTAAACTGTGCTACTGACCCTTAAAACTAAAGTGTCTCACTCTGCTTCATCAGGCTTCTGAGCTCCTGGTGCATGTTGAGATCACATTTTAATACACACACACTGCCCCTGCCAAGCCTGTAATTTGTGTATCAAAGAAAATAATCTTCCAAAAGCTGAGATACTCGCATGTTCATGTAATTTTCCACTGTAAGAAAAGCATAAAATGCAATCAGCCTCCTATTATACAATTATAAATTAGTATTAATTGACGTAAATTGATTTAAATAATTAAAATTTAAAATTATTAAAAGTAATTGTTCTGTTACATAGAATAGCCTTTTATCTCAAAGAAAATTGTTTTCCTTGGAATAAAAAATAATTATCCAAACATTTCCAGACACTTAAAGTATATTTTGTGTGATTTGAAGTCCATATGTATGTAAAGGCAAATTCCCTGAGAATGAACAGCATTTTCAAACCAAGTTAAAGAGCATCAATGCACTTTACAACTATATTTTTTACATCAGAGAAGAGGAGTCAGTAAAACAATAGGTACAGAAAAAGACTTTTTTTGTTCATTAGGATTTGGCTATACTATTTAATCAGGTTGAGATTTACTGGGCTGTTCAAATTACAATAATATACATAATTATATTTAAGGCTTAAAAACCAAAAAGGAACACATTCCCTCCCAGCAGTACTCCACATGGATTAATGAAAGAGCAAAAACCATATCTTTAGAATAAAGCATTTTTTTGCTGTTAGTTTTTCATCTCATTCTAAACAGAAAAATGGTATTTGTTTTCTTCCACCAGCTAAGTTTATATTTCTGAAGCAGTTCCATGCACTTACTCCAGTGCAAGTGTGCCTATTTAGAATAATTCCTAATAATTTTTACATTTTCTGAAAATACTAAGTTAAAATTTACACCTTGATATTGAATCAAATTAATCTAGCAATGTATATTAAACAAGCTTCTGTTTAGATGAAACACATGAAACAAGTTTTGCATTCATAACCTATGTGATGTAATTGATCCATGCTATTTTGAAATGTTTCTACATAATTCAATTGTAATACCTTACGTATTTTTTGTTATTATTATGTCTGTTTTAGAGCCTACAAGATGAATTGGAAAAGCAAGAAAATAGCTTACAGAAATTTGGTTCTGTGACCAATCAATTGTTGAAAGAATGTCACCCACCAGTGACTGAAACACTTACCCACAATTTGAAAGAAGTGAATATGAGGTAGAAATTGTCTGTGTGTTGAACTTTACTTACAGTGGTAAATTTGCTTTTATCCATTTACACAGTTTTCCATCATTTCTCATCATTTTATGGAGTTTGAGATTTAGGGAGCTTGTGGGAACAGGTAGGGTTTTTCCTTTGCTGAGGGCTGGAGCAGAACTGTCTCATTTACTGCTACTAATAAATGAAACATTATTTTCTCCAGCAGAACATTTGGACATTAGTGTCAGTAGTTTTGTTCCATGTGTGGTTGCCAACTAAGATTCATAAATACCATGCTGGAAAATAATACTGCACTTATAATGCAAGAATCCTTCTGAAGATTGTGTTTGCTGTGCATGCATGAGGTTCCCCAGATTTTATGTCACTGTTTCGAATTGTAGGAAGAGCATGATAGGCAAGAAGGTCTAAGCCTTCACCAGTAGCTTAGCAAACAGCTTCCCCAGCTTTGAATCCCAGCCAGAACCAGTGCAGGGGTGTACTCAGAGAAATTACTGAAAGGCAGGATCCAGAAACAAAAACTACTTCGGTGGAAAAATGGTTGTTTGGTTTTTTTTGAAAACACAATCATGCCAAATTTATTTTAATCCATGGTCCGTCCTGTCCTAGAATCTGGAAGTGAAGGAAGGGATTATTCACTCCATTTCAGAAAAGATACTGTAGGATTTAACAGTTTCAATGGTGATGGGTGGAATTTTCACCATTTTTATCATATAATAATTGAAAAATACTGTGATTTGCTTTAGTAAGGACATAATGAAGCAATTTGATAAGTACCAGCACATTTGAGAAAGTATATGTTTCTATTTGCCAGTAGAGCCAAGAATTCAAACGAGGCTTAAGTGGTTAATTGGACAATAAAAATATAAAGAGTTTTAATTTATCTAGGAATATTTAGAAAGGATTTACACAGAGCTTTACTACTTTAAATATTCTGTCAGGATTTGGGAGAAAATTGCAGCAGAAGAAATGGTTTCTTGTTTGCACCTGTTTTGGGGCTCTTAGGCCCTTGCAGAAAGCTGGTACTGGCAGTTCATGTTCAATTATGGATGCTCTGTGCATTGAACCAAAAAATGCTTCAAAAAGCATTAACATACAGCATCCAAGATACAGCACAGATCAGACCTGTTGGGACAGGTCAGAACAGCCTGCCAACACACTTTTTGGCTTCCATTTTTTTTCCCAAATATCTGGATCTTGATTATTACAAAATTTCTTAAAAGCTAAAAGACCATGGGAAACAGCAGAGAGGAAGAAGAGGCAGAGATAGTTCTTGCCACCCTCAGGCTTCGATCATTCATCCAATCTCTTCACCAGGTGGAACAACCTTCTGCAGGAGATTGCAGAGCGGCTACGTGCCAGTAAGGGCCTCCTTCAGCTGTGGCAGAGGTACAAAGACTGTTACCAGCAGTGCTCTTCCACAGTCCGTCAGCGAGAAGACCAGACCAATGAACTCCTGAAGACTGCCACCAGCAAAGACATTGCTGATGATGAAGTTACTACTTGGATTCAGGACTGCAATGTAAGTTCAGTTAAGTTTTACAGTTTTTCACATTTCTGTGGAACAGAAATCGCAAGGGGCTCTCCATTACTAAATTCTATACATGGTGTTTTGGAAACTTGAATATGAACACTTTTCTTTTAACTGATGCATCTCAGGCACAGGAGAAACAGCTTTACATCTGTTACTCAAATCTCATGAGTTTCTCATACCTTTGACATGAATCCTCCACCACTTGTTGTGGTGTTGTTTCAGAAGCATATATCTGAAGTCATCTCTCTAGAGAAGATGGATAAATTGTATCACTTGATTCAGTCTTGCTTATCAAAGGGATCCGTGCTTGGGAAAATATCTCTACCGCATCTGTTGAGTTCCTCATAATTGAAAGAATCATAGAATCATAGAACAGTTACAGCTGGAAGAGACCTTGGAGATCATCAAGTCCAGCCTTTGTCCTAGCCCTATCAACTTATTAAATGATGCCCCTCAGTGCAACATCTACCCGTCTCTTAAACACCTTCAGGGATGGTGACAACCACCTCCCTGGGCAGCCTGTTCCAATGGCTGACAACCCTTTCAGTAAAGAAATTCCTCCTAATGTNGAACTTCATGGCACAAGATCCTTTAGCTATATTTCCACCAGTCAAGGCTGTTCACTTTTTCTGAACTAAGAGATTGTGTGTGTTCTGGGGATGTCTTGATCCATCCTTATAGAAGGACCATTTACTCTGAAACCTTGAGGTTCTTCCTTTTCCAAGACTATCTCTCAAGTTAGTGGGATAGTTTATCTCCTACCTTTGGTCACATTTCGGTCCTTTAGAGTTTATGTTAAGTGTCATTGACAAAAAAATGAAAATGCTAATTGTCTTAGTGTAAGCAAGACAATTGCAATGAGAAAAATGAACACATTAATGAGATTTTTGAGCATTTGCTGCCATAGTCATCTGGACTGACAATTCAAATTGGTCAGCTTAAATAGTTTATTTCCTGCAGTCCCATTCCTGAGGCATTATGTTAGGCCGTTTACAAAAGTTATTTCTTCATTCCTCCTGGTAATTCATAGCAGGAAAAAAAGGGAGTTCTAGTCAGACCCGAATCGACCCACAGTGAGGGCTGCCACTGCTTAAGACCAGCATGTTAGTAGATACAAGTGGTTCGTTTCAACAAGCATTGCCTCATCAGTAACTCAGGTGAGCGATCACTTCTTTCTGTTCCTCTGTACACACATACTTCGACATTTTTTTTTCTGCACATCATTTCCTTTTCATACAGAGTATGAGCGGACACTTTGGCATTGAAATACAGTAGTAAATACAAGTTTTTCGTATAGTGGTGGAATTCAGTCATTTCACTCCTCCTATAGAGCAGGGAAGGATGAAATCAGCAGTGTCAGGTTAATTCTTCATGTCTTTGTTCATTGTGTTGCCACAGGATGTACTCATGGATTTGAAGACAGCACAAGAATCACTGGTTGTTCTTCAAGAACTGGGAGAGGAGCTAAAAAGCCAGGTGGAGGCTTCAGCAGCAGCAGCTATACAGTCTGATTATCTTTCTCTGAACCAGAATCTGTTAACCCTAGAGCAGAATCTCCGCAAGCAACAGGCTGTACTTCAGGTATGCAGAGCATGTTTACAGTGCTTGCATATGATCATCCTATGATACCTGAAAACATAAATTAGCTAAACTGCTTGAGAAAAGAGGGTGGTGTTACCTGTTCATGAGCATTTGCTGGACTCCCCTGGGAGCCAAAGCTGATAGTAGAATATATGCTCAAATCCAGCATAAATGGAGTTTCTATCTGTAATGCCAAGTGCACTGTGCTTTTTATGGACAGGAATAGTGCTAACAGCTGGATCCACTGCTACTGCTCAGTTGAAGACAGCCTCTCTTCCCAGTTAGTTCATTAGCAGTAAATCAAATGAGAGATTCTGAGTATTTGTGTAGAACTGATTTTTACAGTTCCTGTTAATGTCAGTGACCTGACTGACACCTACCATTTGTGTCAAAGCCTGTTCAGTAGATATTGCTATATCTACTGAATGTGAGGAGAAAAAACACAAGAAAAGTTTTTCATTTCAAATTGCAATAATAACAACTAATGGTTCTTTCTGCTGGCAAGAAATTAAGCAGAGGAGCGAGTTTCATAAAGTGAAGTTAGAGAAAGTTATCGATTTCAAGGCAAAGAGATATTTGTGCACTTTGTTATGCACTTTGCACTTGAAGTGTTGCCTTTTTTGCTGTGATCCAAAATCCTGTGTTCTAACCTAAAAAAAACAAACAAACAAAAATGCAGAAACCCCCCACAAAGAGTAATTGCACAGTCTGTGAGCAAAGCAGTAGTTACAATTGCTCCTAGTCTATAGCCTGTACTGCTGCTTGCAAATCTATAATGAGAATAACCAGGAGTGTAATGTCAGTATGGATGCTATGTGGTTGAAGTTCTTAAATTGTGGGTCCTTTTCTCTTCAAGGCTGGAGTGCTGGACTACCAAACCTTTGCCAAGAACCTGCAAGTCCTTGAGGACTGGATGACAGAAGCAGAAGAAATACTGAAAGGACAGGATCCCAGTAACTCATCTGATCTCTCAGCAATACAAAGTAGAATGGATGAACTCAAGGTGACCGATATTAGCAGAAAGCGTTGATTTTTCTTTTTCTTCCTGTTAGCCTGGTTATATGTAGTACTGGATGTGCACAAAGATCATACATGCATTCTGTTAAAGGACTGTCACACAAAGTGTAAGAATGAGAAGTTCAGTGGTAGTCAAGGAGTGATTTTACATGTTGCTTTGCCTCTGAGTAAAGAAGAAAGAGACAGGCTAACTGTTTAGAATAAAATTAATACCAAATCAGAATGGCAATGAAATTTTAGCAGGTTTTGGAGATTTCCTTCAATTTGTTTTCTCTTGATTTTTTTTAATTTATGCAATTACTCTCTTAGTGGTATTTAGTTCAGGGATAAAGTCATCTATTCATTTTGGATATCTTGATATAATGAAACATTCATATTGTGTACCATGTGATCTTAATTTGAGCTCTTTCACTTTCTTTGTGTGGGGCTTTTTTCCCCCTCCTTCTTATTTCAAAGGCCCTGACAGGAAATTGATGAACTTTGCATCTAGGCTGGTTTTGTCCTTTTAATCTTCTATTGTTTCTATCAGGAGTAACTATACTCATAATCTTGATGGTCTTAGAGGTCTCTTGCAACCTTTGTGATTCTGTGTATAATTCTACTTTGTGCATGCTAGAAACCAGGAGATTTTTATAACATAGTGAATTGACTATTTCTCTACTGTAGAACAAAAAAACCCTAAAATTAAAAAGTTGGAAAAGTTCAACAGGAATTTGCCAGTCTAGCATTCAGCCTGAGAAACAAAAAGGTTCATGTTTTTGACTGTATAAACATAGGTTTCAAACACTAGCCTACTTTTGCAGCTTTGAGTGTAAATCTCCAACTCAGCAAAACAGTTCAGTGCAATTTGAGTTTACTTCTCTGTGCACATTTAAAGATGAACATAAGTCTTCTCCTGGTCTGAGACCAGGGGCTGAAAATTGACAATGAAATATTTCCCTGGCATAGAGATTGCTTACCACTTGATGGCAACCAAGTACACTCCAAATTTAACTGAGTGCTAGTTAATAATTTTGCAGTCTGTAATAGTGTAATTACTGAACTTCCTAGTTATCATTTGTATTGTTTGTTGCAGAGTCAGATGTTGAAGTTCAGCAGCATGGCCTCGGATTTGGACCATCTTAATGAGCTGGGTTACAGGCTTGCATTGAGTGATAAAGAAATCAAAAGGATGCAGAACCTGAACAGACATTGGTCTCTGATCTCATCTCAGACTATGGAAAGATTCAGGTGAGGATAGTTAAAGATTGTTGTGTAGTATTCTTAGATTACAGCAGCTAGAAAGTATACTTTTGCAGAATATAGAAAGCATTTCAGACACTTCATTAAGCAAAGCTCCTTTCCTTTAGTGTACTTACAAGTAAAGAGCAAAGCCAGTGAGCTGACATGTTGGTTTTTCCACAAAGTAACAGAATTTGAAATCAAGAATATTTCTGTTTTTCAAAGTGTTGACTAAATAAATGAATGAGGTAGCTGAGTGTTGCCATCTGACTTGGAATTCTGCTGGAACAGTTACTGCAAGACTATTAACACTGTGTACGAAGGGAAGAGAGCTTATCTGGATCCATCTTTCTTTCTTTCAGTAAGCTGCAGTCTTTCTTGCTACAGCAGCAGACCTTCTTGGAGAAATGTGAGACTTGGATGGATTTATTAGTTCAAACTGAGCAGAAGCTGGCAGCAGAGATTTCAGGAAACTACCAAAGCCTTTTAGAACAACAGAGGGCACATGAGGCAAGTCATCATGTGTGTTTATACGTAACTACAACACGTACTATTTATACAAGAATGGAATGCACATTCTTTTGTGGAGTAATATAATAGTATGCCATGAATTGAATTATATTTGCCTGCACTGTCTGAGGTTATCAACTTAAAAACAGAAGCATGCAAATATGTCAATAGCACCCAGTTTGGGGGAGGACTTCAGTATCTGTCTGCATTCTTGTATAATGTATCAGTACCCCTGTGAGTGCTTGTCCCTTACGTTTAGTCTACTTCAGCTTGGTTTATACCAGTGAAATCAAAGGTTATATTGGTCTTTCCGTAGAATCTAACTGTTCTCATGCAATTTGGCCCTTTGTCTTCAATCCTAAGTGGAGAAAATCTCTGTTCCTTGAGTTTATTCTGATTATGCTTATTTATTATTAAGTTGCCAACATACACAGCATCTGAAGAGCATGTTAAAGTTTTCAGTAACACACTGAGTTATATAACTCATCATGGGGGGGGCCTTCATTTGGTAACATTTCTTTGGAGAACAAACCAATTTGATCTTTGCTCTGTGCTGGAGTCATTTGTCTGTAACAAATCAAGAAACAGCTTAGCTTTTGCAGGGGGCTAAAACTGATTCAGACTTTTCACTAGAGGATGCTTTATGATTCTTCAGTGAAGTCAAATGATGCACATTCTTTTTTCTCCACCCATATTGTTACTACCAAGAATCCTGGTAAAGATCAAGTAAGACAAGTCAATTTTCATACCAAATCTCCCATGTGGCCACAGTAGTTTCAGTTCCCACAGCTTTTTCAGCTGACCTACCCAAAGACTCAGGCCAGATCATAGGGTGAGTCATGTCCTTCCCCTCCTTGTATCTCACAGCATAGTGTTTGGATGAATGGCTGATAGTAGAAATTAATTTATAACCATTTTTGTTTGCTTTAGCATACATTGCCTTTAGCGTTTAACTACCTTTGCTTTCACCAGTGTCATCCATTTCATTTCATCGCAGTGCTGCCAGCATTAACTGGACAGTGTCTTTGTAAGTTGAGGCATCTCAAGTCTTTGAGATTTGAATGTCCATAAATCATTACTGTCTAAGTGGATAATTTCCTATTGTTGTTGTATACAGTCATAGCTATAATTTTTTTGACAGGGGTTAACAGAAATATTCTTGCATTCAGTTGTCTTAAGATCTCAGCTTAATTCTCTCTTGAGACCTTGATCTGAGCAGTTAGCTCACATGAGTGTTAGTCAGGCACCCTGTTGAAGATTTTTTATTACAGCTATGAAGTCATCTCTCAGAATTTAGAGAACCAATATCTGATTTTTTAAATACTTCCATCTGAACAGAATAGTGTAAACTGCATTTTTTTTGCCTGAGAGCTTTTACCTAAAGCTTTTTGTCATTTTATATAATCTAAACATACTGTGTACTCAGTGTTCTTTGCGGTGCCTCCTGATACTCATGAAGAATTTTCTTGCCACTCCTTATATCTGAAAGAGTCAAATATAAACTTCTTGGGGTGAATTTCCAGATTGTTTTGCTTTGTGTTTTTGGAGATAATGAGAAAATATTCTTCCACATGCATTCCCAGAATGGATATTGAAACACCTCCAGCTTTGTTATCAGCATTCCAGTGCTGACTCATAACTCCGTTGGTGTTTGTTCATAGAGGACCTCAGCTACCTCAGTGGACTTGTTAGAAATAACCTCCCACTGAAATTTAGAAACCAGCAAAGTGCAGATGATACCTTTTTCAAATGCCATGTACTGAAACTGGCATCTGCATCAGATAAGTCTGTCAGGATGATCTTGTAGTCATTGTTGCACGTTTCTCCATATAGCCATTTGCAAGCCTTATACATTGCTTGGGACTCCTACACCGAGAGAAGCATTTGAGGAAGTGCTGGCAGGGGAAGGGAAGTTCCTTGCCAACTCAATTACTAGGGTTTTTTTTCCAGTGTGCTAGTATTGTGTATTCCAACACCTGCCTTCCTTTCTTCCTCCTTTGAATTCTGTGATTCATAGTGATCTACATATAAGAAGATATTGAGGAGGCAAGTGGTCCCACATACCAGAGTATCCCTCTTATGTACAGAGGCAGTGTACATGTAGAGAGCAAACGGATGTTGACAGAAATGTCTCTGCTTTTGAGTAGGGCTTGAATACCACCACTCTAAGCAGAGTTTTTTGTTCTTGATTAGCTTTTGTTTCACCTGTCCTCTTAAAAAATAACCAAATTATTCCTTTTGTGAGGTTGGTTTTATAGGGCTTTGGTGGTTTTTTAACCAGTTGTGTTCTGTGTAGTCTCAATCTGTCAACAATGCTGGTAGATGCTGTTGCCTCCTGTGCTTCATTCATGCCCCCTAACTTGACAGAAAGAGACATGACAGGAAGTAAACTTCCTTCTTGCTCAGCTTTCTGAAATTCTCTACCCTGAGCACTGTGGTTTTGTTCATGAGAGAATAGAGCAATTACTTTCCCTCTGGTTTTGGCTATCTCATTCATAAGTGCCAAAATTATTCAAAGAACACTTTCAGATACTTCTGCAAGGAAATTAGACAACACTATTACTTTCCATGCAAACATTTATGACCTAGGTAGCATTTTCAAAAATTAACTCAGTAATTCACAGAGGCAAAATCTCATTTTGAAAAAGCAGTCCATTGTCTAGAAGTTCTTGCTTGAGGGCTTAAATTGTCCCAGTAGGAGTTGCAGATGAAGGGATTGGTACATCACAATTTGAGCTAGTGGGAAGCTATATAACAGGGGTGTATTTTGCGTGGGTTTGGGACATAGTGGCTCCTAGTTCAGGCAAGTTCTGTGAACCACAAACACCATCACTATCAAAAGAAAAAAGTAAGATGTCAAGCTTCATACCACTATACTTTCTCTTTTAATCTCTCTGAAAACCTTTCAAATATGGATTGGGTCCAGTTCTGAGCTGCTGCCTGGGTGTACCTTCATCAATATAGGAATAATCCTGAACAACTTTTATGGACAGGGTCCATTACCAAAAAAAAAATGTTTTTAAAAATGAATTTAAGCACTATATATTTAAGTCATCTTTGCTTAAGTACTACTAAGGTAACTTTTTTGTGTTTAATTATATATAAGTAATAAGGGAGTTTAAAGATATTGTGAAAGTTAATTATGACTGATGGGGAAATAAACTAGAAAAATTGGAAGAAGTAAAAAAACTGATTTCTAGCTCATACACATGGCTGAATATTTCTTTCAAAGCTCAATTGGCAGTGTAAAATTTTATTAAAAGTTTGTATAATATTATCACACACAAACTGTGTGTAAGTTCTGTTTAACAAGGCAAAGAATGATAATATTCTTAAATATGTGAGCAAATAAAAAGTGCAATAAATACGTTATCTGGATTTTTTTAAAATTATAGTGTCAATCACACTACTCGGAAATATAAAAGCTAACTCCTGTTGATGTTATTTAGCTTTTTAATAGCTTCTTGTTGTTTTTATAAATCTCAAGGAATAATAATTACTAGAAGCAGCAAGTAACTCCAGTAGTGCAGTAGTGAGATTTTTTAAAATTTTGCTTTTTAAGTTCATGGAAAAAAATCCCATTGAATTAATTTGAAATGAAATTAGATACATGAAAATTCATTTTTACCGTTTCATACAGACAGAATTAAAATGTAAGATCCTGTTTTAATATCCTTGTCTCCTGTACAACAGCTATTCCAGGCAGAGATGTTCAGCCGCCAGCAGATTTTGCATTCAATTATCTCTGATGGGCAGCACCTCCTGGAACAAGGACAGGTGGATGACAGGTAGACAATCTTGTGTTGCTGCTGCTGATGTGAAGTAATGATATGACTTAGTTGAGGGACTTCCCAAAAGAGATAGCAGAATTGGTGTTCAGGCCATGCTCTACTAAGGCAGAAGTTACTCTCACTGTGGTTAAGCTGTTAATTAGCTGGGTCTTAAAAAAGACCATGTTCTTTTGGATGCTATGGGGTATGTGAATGTGTGAATGCATTTGGGAACACAGCAGCCTTGAGGCTGCTACTTTAACAAAGATTTGTCTTGGATTATGAAGCACATTATGTATATGTCTATTTTGTTGTACTTTCAAAATGTCACTTTCAGCAAAGCAGCCTCCAGTGAAAGATTTAGAGAGTTACACTTGACTTCTGCCAGCTGGGGATTAGCCTCTACTGAGAGGATTCCCTAGTGCCATTTAAGAACACTTGTAGCCTAAATGTGATATTTTAAATACTTGTGATCAGATGAATGAAAATCAGTCAAACACCAGTAGCTTCACACTTGTGCATATGCATTGGCTTTTCTAGGTGTATCATGGTCCTAATACAAGAAGAACTGTTTAATGAGATATGAGGATTCTGTTAATGCTGCATATATATCTTATGCCTATTTTGAGCTAAGGACTACATCTGGGGGTGAATTGTGAAGTCTCTATGATTTACTATGAATATGGCTAATCCAAAATATTTGGGTTTTCTTTATGTATTTCTGGGGAGAAGATAGAAGAGTTTTATGTTAAAGGTTTTTGTCTTCTAAGGTCTCAATAATTGAAGCCTTTTAATTCTCCCAGTACATGAAATGTGAAGTTCTTATCCTCAGTCAGCTATCATGAGTCTTTGGTGCTTTTCTTCTTTTGCTTCATAACTGACAGCTAGAAAACATCTTTCCCCTCAGTTTAGTTCATTAAACAAACAAGTCAGTGTATTTTTATTTATTTATCTATTTCTAATAGGGATGAATTTAATCTGAAGCTGACTCTTCTAAGCAATCAATGGCAAGGAGTAATTCGCCGAGCACAACAGAGGAGGGGGATCATTGACAGCCAGATTCATCAGTGGCAACGCTATAGGGAAATGGCAGAGAAACTGCGCAAGTGGCTGGTGGAAATATCCTGTCAGCCAGTAAGTGGGCTGGGCAATGGTCCCATCCCATTGCAGCAAGCCAGAGCTCTACTGGATGAAGTGCAGGTATGTCCAGTGTGTTTGAAGAAAGAGGAAAAAATCCTCACCTTTTTACAGCCTTCATAATTTAAAATGTTCTTAAAAATGTACTAGATTTAGACTATCTGCTTGGCAGAAAACATTATTGGATGTTAGTTGTTCTTTGGAGCTGGCATAGCCCCAGAAGCAGCAGTGTGATGGACACAAAGTTGGAGTTCATAAAGAACATGCAGTGGAGAATAACTCATCATGGGGGGGGCCTTTTGTTTGCCAGGCCCTCTCTCTCAACTTTGTTTGCTTCTGTTTTTGCTTTTTGAAAAAAGCAGTGATGTTGATGTTCTGTTTGAGGAATGTTGTCTGTGCAACAAAAAAAGATACTTGGAGTGTCCAGTGTGAGGTTAACAGTATCTGTTTAGCATCTTGCTGTCCTCAAACTTTTTTGCTGGAAGATGCATATAATAATAAAGCTTATAAGCATAATGGACTCTAGGTGAATTATTTCTTTTTAAGAGCAATTGAGATAATGATATTAATAGGGAGAAAGAAGTCTTTTATGTCTGTATCTCTTTGGAGAAATTTTCTAAAGGTTTGCTGCAGTAAATGGTGGTGAAAAGTTTAGGGTAAAGTATTTGAACAGTAGCTCATGCTTAAGCCAAAGAATGCAATCTGAGCTTGAGAACAAATTACACTGAGTTGTTAATTCTAATTAAAAAGACAAAGCTGAGAGAAAACTGTTAATATTTTCAGCTTAAAGAGAAAGTTCTCCTAAGGCAACAAGGGAGTTATATCCTCACTGTGGAAGCTGGGAAGCAACTGCTACTCTCTGCTGACAGTGTAGCTGAGGCAGCCCTGAAGACAGAGCTTACTGAAATTCAGGAGCGCTGGAAGATAGCTAGCACCCAAGTGGAGCAACAAAAGAAACAGCTTGTTTTACTACTGAGAGTAAGTGTGTGATTTCTTCTGTAATTCTTCCAAGTTCATGGTTTGTCTCTGTGAAGCCTGCTGAAGAAAAGTGTTCTCAAGGGATAAGCACAAATACAGGAATTGCCTATACACTACATGAGCTCATAATTTCATTTCACCACCTCTGAAACTACAAGTGGTAACACTTCGCAGTAGCTTTGTATGTTAGTTGTTATCCTTTAAGTGATATTTCCAGAACACTGCCAATAAAGGATATTCCTACCAGTCATATTTTCAACATAGAGCAAAAATGTATTTTACTTTGCACAATGCTAGTTAATTTTTATATGTGCTGTTTTGAAAATTAGACCTGCCTTATTCCCTTTACATGCCAGTGTCAAGATCTATCTTGCAATGTAGTAGTCTATGTTTCCCTCCAGTATTTTGAGTATTTTCTAATTTAGATAAACTTCTGTGGCCTTGGGGAAAGGTACTTTGAACTTTATTTTGATGTAGTCAACATGCCTGCTAACATCACTTAAAGTACTGAAGATGATAGACTGGAATTTAAATTTAGTCTCTTTGTTTTTCCCTTTTACTCATTCTAGGGAGGATAATGTAATTTGGACTTGTGTGTATAAATAGAATAGGTCAAGTGCTTTTAGATTAATTTCAGAGGTCTAACATAATTACAGAATTACAGACACTTGTTTGTACATAGCAAGAAGCAAAGCAGTACAAGAAAAGGAAATGTCATTTTGGAAAAGTTCAGATAAATAGATTTTCCTTCCTCTTTCAAGTCATGTTCCTCATACTTTGGATTCTAGTGGGGGGATTATGTCAGGAAATTTTAGTCATGAAAGCTCTTATCTATGTGGACTAAAGGTTCTGTGGTATTTTGCCTCAATGAAAATATAGAACCTAATGCCTGAAGGTGAAGTAGTAGGGAAATTACCATGCAAATTGCTTATGTGATCTCATAAATATCAAGCCTTCATTACACTTTTTAGTGGTCTTCTCACCAAATGGGGAGCACAAATGTGCATTCTAGAAGAGTATGTATTGCATTAAGAACATGACAGACTGTCATGTAAGGTCTTACTGCTTACTAAGGAGAATAGAAAGAAGACACTGAAGAGTGTCTAAAGGCTTGTGTATTTTTTGCATGACCTGTTCTTTTTAATTCTCTGGCCTGAAGATGATCATGAAAAACTGATGTAGATTGGAAACAAAAATCGGAGAAAAATACAAGGGCAGCGGTAGGAGAAGAATATCTTGAAATGGATGACTAAGAGAAACAAGTTCCATATTTTCTGGCATCGCAAAAATGGCATTCTTTATGGATTGACGTGCTTATTAGAGAGATTTCTGTCTCTGAGTACCTTTCTAGTAGGCTTTAATAAGAGGAGAGACTGGTAGAACCTTACTGTCACATGATGTTTGGAATGCGCCAATTGCATTGGACACATTTAAAATTTTAGAAAGTATACAAACACTAAAGCTGGATGTATCTGCTGGAATCACAATCTAGAGAAGATACTGCAGGTACTTCAGTCTGACCTGAATTTGCAATATTTTGCAATATTCCCAACCACTTTTTTTTTTTTTTTCCCCCTGGAGATTGAGGCACCTGAACAGAGGTTTTGTCAAAGAACAGTGGCATGTTTAATACAGGCATTCAGGAAAGGAAATAGAAAATAATTTTGGCAGGGAGAGGCTTTTCAGAAAGGATGGGGTTGGATCTAGACAATGTTGTAATAACAAGGCTTTGGCTTGTGTATTTTTACTAGCAGAGACCAACACACAAACTACTTGACGTTGTACACTTGACTCAAGCTCTGAGACTATAAGTATTATTTAGAGGGAGATTTCAGGACATGTTGTTATTATTATGGAAAAGTTTTCACTGTTTAGCAATTAGTTAGGCAAACAGCACACAGAAGTATAATCCAGATCTGAATTGAATTCTAATAACCTTTCTGCATTCAGGACTGGGAAAAAACTGAAAAGGGCATAGGAGACTCCTTGGAGAAGCTAAGATCATTCAAAAAAAAGCTTTCTCAGCCTTTGCCAGAACACCATGATGAGTTGCATGCAGAGCAGATTCGTTGCAAGGTAAAGCACTTGTTCTCTTTTGACTGTTGTCTTCTTCTTGCGTGCCTTTGTGCAGGTAACCTCTTCCGTTGTTAACAGGCTTCACATTAGTGACTATGCAAACCAGTTAACCATTCCTGTGACAGGAAACTATCCATGTAACATCTGAACAGCATGATCTGAGTGATCTCACTATAGTGCAAATCCTGAAGGGTAAATACAAATCTGATCAAAGTGACATAGGAACAGGGTCTGACAAGTACTATAGAAGCACTAAATACTGATATGGTTTTATTATAGAAATTATAACTTCAAATTTAAACTTATGGTATCTAAACTGTTGTTTTAGTGCTTTTTTTTTTTGTGGTGAGATTGCTGTAGGGGATCTTAGATAACACTTTTGCAGCTTAGAAATGGATTACAACTTGAAAATACTTTCAGTACAGAGAAGTCCAAACCAATACTTGCAATTCTCAAATACCTTTGAACTTTAGAGAGATTTGAGTAGTATGTTAGTTTGCCACTACTTTTTACAAGGCTGACATATCATTCTCTATTGGGGAGTTACCTCTCATAATCCTGAAAATATGAGTACATAAGGGGTTGGTGGTTGTTTTTCTTTAAACAAGGCTGAAACAGTAAGTCTGCTCAGAGATGACTTTAATTCCATGAGATAATAATGCTTGTGTTCCTGCTTCATCAACACATTCAAATTTTTGTTAGCAAACTGGTCCTTTTTCCTTGTGCACTTCTTTTAAGGAGTTAGAGAATGCTGTTGAAGGATGGACAGATGACCTTGCACAGCTTGCTCTGCTGAAGGACACCCTGTCGATATATATCAGCGCAGATGATATCTCAATCCTCAGTGAGCGCATAGAGCTTCTGCACAGACAGTGGGAGGAGCTGTGCCACCAGGCAAGTATAGTACTGAGTGCTGATGCGAGTATGCAAGCTACGAAAGTACTGGAAGAAAAATTGAATGCAAGTGGCAGCTTTTAGAAAAGTTGCATATGATGCATGTAGACATGCTCAGATTCAAAACTGAACTCTTGCTGAATCAGCAAAAACATCTTTTGAAATGCATTCTTCAGTTACTGCTAATGTTTCTAGATCTGTTGACTTCAAAGTTGTGAGGTCATATTTAAGCAGCCTTCAGAAAACAACAAAAAAGTCACAGTGTGAGACGTGGCATGGTGCCTGGGGAAAATAGAGAAATAATACTTTACTGTGCTTTGGTGGAGGAGCTGTGCTCAGAAAGGATGTCCCCTCGCCACTCCATATTATCATAGCATTGTTGTATTGTACCTTCAGTTCTTCTGATAGCTTCTGCTTTTTCAGATATTGTCTACATTTCTCTTAGTCTGAGGGTGACTCATGTGGCTGCAAAATGAACTGAAGAGTAATGTTTATTTTTTTAGGAGCATCATGCTATGAGTGTGTTTCTTGCCTCCATTTTGCACTTGGAAATCCAGGTAGTGGATTCTCTCTCACCCAGCTTTTCAAGTTATCCTGTTATTTCTGTGGTTCAACAGAGAGAGCAGTCCAGATATACCAGCACTAACTTTGAAATAGCTACCTCATGTAAGGTACCTGACAAGGCTTCAGAAACACTCCCAAAGTAGGAGAAATACTTCATAGTTAACAGCACAGAATTTATTAGTTACTTGCAGTTGAATGAACCAGTGCAGATACATCTAAACTACAGTGTAGTCACTGCATGTGTGTTTTTGGAGGGAGCTGAATAAAGAAGTTATATCTTAGTTTTGTGTGTACTGAATGTTTCAGGATGTAACCTAGAGCCAGATATTGTTCAACCGTTGCTTATTTCCGGAAGGCTGCCATCAAGTTTAGAACCACAAAAAGGAAATGTGAGATCATGTGTATGTCCCTGTTGAACCTAATATGTTAGTTAAAGAACACATCACTTTTGTTTATGAAAGAGCAGATGCAGTCTTCATCTTCTCAGTTGAAAGGCTAATACAAAGTCAGAAACACTGCAGATTACAATGTGGAGGAAGTAAGTAGTTATGCAAATGTCTGAAACTGGAGAGAGGACTTTGCTGCTCACCCTCTGCTGCTATTCTGATTTGTGTTCATCTTTGTCTGTCTGTTACTATTCATAGTCTGAGACAGTACCACTGCTATAGCTGTTTCTTAAACACAGCAATATTTTCCTTCCTCCTGTATTAAATACAACATTTACGTGTTGTTTTATGCCTATTCTTTCCTGTCAGGGCACACCTCAGTCCTTTGGAATCTCTCAAGATGTTCGAGAGAAATAGTTGTCTATGAAATGAGTGTATTGGGACTCAAGTAGAAAATTCTTAATGTAAAATATACTTTCTTTGTAAGAAGATAAATCTTTGATTTATCTTTCTTCTTATAAGTCATACTCATGCACAAATTACATATTCTTTTGGAGTTTGGCCTAAGCCATGTATATATCTATTTTTTTGCTTGGTCAACCACTTTAATCTTTTTTATTTACTCTCTTAGACTAAAAATAAGCTATTAATGTACTTTATAACATTTTATAAATGAATAAAAATTGTAAGAAAAATTTATCTTCTGAGGAAACCTTTGGGTTATAGATATTATAAACCAAGATATTGATAGGCTACTGGCCGTAACACTTGGATGCCTCTCTCTGTGCATAGGATATTGCTAACAGGAAACCTGAAATTAACATTTACCTCTAAACTCACAGAGAGTCACAGAGAGTTTTTGCAGTACAACTTCAATTTGTTTTAATAGCTAGTAAGTGGCTGGAGCACTTTTGCACTTTTTCTATTTTGTTTTTATTTACTCTGTAATGTTTTAAGGTCTCCCTACGTCGACAGCAAGTTAGTGAGAGACTGAATGAGTGGGCTGTCTTCAGTGAGAGGAACAAGGAGCTCTGTGAGTGGCTGACACAAATGGAAAGTAAGGTTTCTCAAAATGGTGACATCCTCATAGAAGAAATGATCGAGAAACTTAAAAAGGTATAGTGCAGTGCATGTACACTATTCTCTAACAGCTTTCTTGTTTTCGTGTTGCAAAGAGGATACTGAATTAACTGAAATGGAGGGTTTGCCTTATACTGATGTTTATAAGTTCTAGTAAGACTGTGTTCTTCTCTTAATATGCAGCATTTGCTTGTCTTTCTTGAGGTAGTACCTCCCAGGATACCAGAAAATGAAATGATTGCAAAGTCAAAGGCATCTGAATGCTTTACTAACTATCCAATTACTGTTGCCTGTAATGAATTTACCTGTAGCAGATACATTTCTAGAAGTCATCATATTTTGGATTAGGGTTTTTTTCATTCTTTTGATAAAGCTTTAAGAGGTTGTCTCTCTGCTGTACCAATCACCAAAAAAAAACAACTTTCACTTTTATTTCTGTACAGTTCCTTTAGTTGTGTAGATCAGAATGTATTCAGAATAAGTACCTTAACTTCTGATTGCTGTTTACTGTCCAGGATTATCAAGAGGAAATTGCTGTAGCCCAGAAGAACAAAATCCAACTCCAGCAAATGGGAGAGCGACTTGCTAAAGCCAGCCATGAGAGTAAGGCATCAGAGATTGAGTACAAACTTGGCAAGATCAATGACAGGTGGCAACATCTTCTAGATCTTATTGCAGCCAGGTAAAACAGTTGTTTTGTTTCTGAGTGCTTCATGGGACAAAGTAATATCCTGGATAACATGAATTTCGAATGTTTTTGTTGTATGCCTTTTCATCATTAACTGTGAAATGAATTCATTCTTAACCATCAACACGTTGGTGTGAAATCCACCTTCCTGTTATGCTTCACAGTACCTGACATCATTTCTTCAAGAGTAAATTCAAAATGTTATTTTCTAGAAAGACATAGAGTCATTTGTAGTATTGGATTTCAAGAAGAGCAGTTCCAAAACTAAGTCTTATTTTTTCTGCCTGATTAGTTTTTCACTGATGGAGAAGAGTAACTGCAGGCAGATTTATGCAGATTAGGCTTAAATATTTTTTTCACTCAAGGTCAAAAATATAACAGCAGTTTCCATAACTGAAAGAAATACAGTATTATTGTGTCCTATGTGAAGAAGTTGATTTATTTGTTTCAATGCTTTCTTTTGAGTCATGACACAGATTCCCTCCTGTTACTGACAATAATTTGATCACAATTTTGCACTTTATGTTTTACACTTCTGTGATGTAGGGGTATGTGAATTAGTAATATTTTATTCCTGTTAGTAGCAAAAGGGTTGTTTTTTAGTTTCATTGTCTTTTTTTTCATATGGTTTTACTGCATTCCTGCTCTGCAATCTGTAAGCATGGGAGCAGTAAGTTTAATGTGAGCAGAAGTATTTTGGTGGCTCCAGCTCCTTTTACAGTGGTTCATTTAAAAATAATGAGCACTGTATATTTCTTACAGAACAATTAACTCAGGAAGTGTTGCATTGTGGTTGAGGAGCCTACTGGTTTCAGAGGATATGATACAGCCCCTGTTTTGAACATAAAGTATATTTACCTTTTTATTTCTATTTGTCTTTTGAAACACCTACTCAGACAAATATTCAAATATTACCTTCAGGAAGTTTCTAGTGAAAAGTGATTGCATTCAGGAACTGCAAAACACATCTTCAAAAGATCTGTTTTGTCTATTCAGTATTAGAGGTTAGTGTCCTCTCTATAAGAACAGGTAAGATTTTTTTAATTTGTATCATTGTTGGGGTGGGAAGACATAAAGTGCAATATTATACACTTAATTTTGTTATGAAGCAGTGTCAAGTCCTATTTCTAAACTAATTAATTAGAAATATTTATTTATTTCTATTTCCAGATCATTTCAAGTTAACCTTCTCAACTAGTGTGCTCAAGCACTATTGTATGCATTTAAACATATAACCCTTTCCATTCCAGTGCTTACTGAGGTGAAAAAAACCTCTGTGAAGTTTGAACATTGCATTGCTCAAGTTAAGAATTAAATGGTGGAGAGGTTTGATGCTAGATTGTGGAAATTTTGCTAGTTCAGCTGTAGCTTAGACTGTCTGACAGCAGTTAAAAGTACTTGTATTGACATCTAATTTCCATTGGACAGAAGTGTTTTCAACCCCCAAGATAATTTTTAGAAGGCTCCAGAGGCTATTTAGAGTATGTTGTTATACACTGAGGTGTGTTCCTGTTATGATATTTTAGAGTTTGGAATGTATCATGTAATGTGATTTTGGCAGCACTTAGCTAGCAAAGGCAGATTAATTGTTGTGGTGTAGACAATAAAATACATCTTTTTATGTTCTGGATCCCTGACAGCATTAATAAATTATTAGAGCCTGTATGCTCTTCTGCAAAGATACAGTCATCCCTTGCCTGAAGCATTTTTCATAGTGGTTTGTTTCCTACAGCTGTGAACAAATAGAAAGTGCTCTGTGAAACACTTTAGTATTATTGTATGGTAGTATGCATCCACTCTGAATCTTTACCTGTTGATTTTATGTGTAGTGGTACATCTCCATACTCCTGTAAAACCCTCTTTCTTTTCCTTTCTTTCTTTTCCTTTCTTTCTTTTCCTTTCTTTCTTTTCCTTTCTTTCTTTTCCTTTCTTTCTTTTCCTTTCTTTCTTTTCCTTTCTTTCTTTTCCTTTCTTTCTTTTCCTTTCTTTTCTTTCTCTATCTCTCTTTCTCTCTTTTTCTTTCTCTTTTCCTCTCTCTCTCTTGCTCTCTGTTCCTCCTTTTCTCTTTCTCTCTTTCTTTCTCTCCCTCGCTCCTCTCTCTTTCTCTCTCTCTTCACCCAATGTTTTCAATTGTCTCTCCATTCTGAGGAGGTCTGTAACTGCAGAAGAGATAACTACAGAAAATCAGGTCTCTGCATCAGAAACTTCTGTTTCTGTCCTTCTAAAACATTTTCATCCTTTCAGATGAATTTTCCTGATATGTCAGCCCATTGCAAAAAATGTTACAGATGTTTACAGCCAGAAAGCAGTGCTATGCTGCAACTGCTCACACTTTGCAAAGAAGGCTTTATTGTATGGGTTTTCATCCCTTCCCCTAGCACTCACAGTCTGCATTCCTAGAGATCAAGTTTGGCACATGTTGATTAATGCAAGTTTTATTTAGAAACATGACCACTTGTCACCATTCAGTCTCATGTTATCAAGCAACGGCTGATAACATTTGTTTGGCATGCAAGTTTTTGTACAGTACTCACCAGCAAAAAGAAGTGTCTCCCCTTTCCTCCCCCCGTCCAAAGCACACTGCAGGCTTTTGGTGTGGAAGTTCTTCTTTTTAATGCTGGAAAATTTCATGGTGGTGGCAGAGGACTTGCATGCTGTGAGGATGGCGGAGGACGGCAGTGTGGACTCAGATCTCCCAGACTGTAATTGTGATATCACAAGGCAGGCAGCTATTTTTGTTTGCTTTTGATTGATATGATTCTTTATGAAGTCTTGGCATGCTGGGAAATTAATTGAAATATTGATGTGTAGAAATTACTACTGAGCTAGAAATTACTGGCTTTGACTCCATTTATAAATAGTTGACAGTGTTAACATAATACTTTGTTTCACAGCTAGTACTTTTGGATCTCAGAATCACTTTTTTTGTTACAGATGCAGACTTAGAACTAGTAAGATCTTTTAGCTGTTTGAAAGAACCTGTAGACTGGTTTTACTTCTGTTTTTAAGTACAAGAGCATGTACACACATGAGAGAAAGCAGACTTCATATTTGTCTGCTCACTGTGTGGCATCAAAGGGGCATGGCTAAAGGCAGAGGAGGAGAGAGGCTGTGAAGTATTTCAGACTTAACTTATTGAAGCTGGTCTGTCCTGTACATATTAATGACTGGTTTCTAATTGCATATAATGCTTGAACTCAGTCTACATCATCTTGGATTTTTGATTCAGCTTCTCTTTTGTCCTCCTTCACTTATTTTTTCTAGCTGGTTTGCTGTTGTTCAAAGTTCTAGAAATTTACTCTGTGAAAGGGCAACTTGTGATCTGAAGAGTGAATATAACTGGTGGTACTAGTGTCATTGTCTGCAGTAGTACTGTACTTTGAACAATAAATCTTTTTTAATCATAAAAATATTCTTTTCAAAATTACCTTTTAAAAACTTATTTTGTGTAATATTTTTCACTATTTCATAGTGTTTATTGAAACTTCATGTCCAATTCCAAGTAGATTTCTTTTTGAAAAAACTACTCTACTTTTCACTAGCTTTATACACTTAACTAACATGCTCTTAATGACTTTTTTCAGGTTGCTTTTGAAGTTTAAAATTAGTAACCTGTTGTCTAAATGACTAGCACAGTAGCTATAAGTTCTATATGATGCATTGTTATGTTTCACAGGGTTGTTCTTGTTTAGGTTTTAGTGGAATCTAAGGCTAATTTAGGATTAGTTGAATTAAAGGTATTTTACTTAATTTCAGCCTCAAGTTTTTCTCCCACTGACTTTTCTTAATGTAAAATAGAGATTTTAAAGTTACCACTTTCTTGAGGAAACCAAGGTACAGTAACTGGAACATGGAAATGTAAGCATCTTAAGCCCTTCAAATTTTCAGATGAGTTTTCATCAGTAAACCATAAAAGCAAACAACTGAATGCTGCAGTTATTTCTTTTCTGGGAGTCTTAAGCATTTGTAAATCGTAGCAAGGCTGATATGTGTTATATAAAAAGCAACCCTTAAAACAGCTATGTCATGAGTCCAACCCTTTGATTTCAGTGTGGAATCTTCATTATCAAGGAAACAAGTTATCTGATGTCTCTTGCAGTAACATGCATAGTGCTGCAACGAAAGCATGAGATGATTATTGCCATAAGCAACTCTTTAAACATAATCTTGTAAATGTACTCTCAATAGGTTTATAATTTGACCTTTGTCTCTAAGCAGAGATTTTAGATTCATTAGCTTTCAGGCCCCACCATTAGCTTGGAAATACAAGATTTTGAGCTGTAACATTTTAAAGAGAGGGAGATTTTTGTTGCTTACACATTACATAGTTATTTGTACACAAGCACAGTGTTCAGTGAAATGAAGAGTGTAGGCATGTTGCCTGCTAAAAAAATCCCAACATGGTGGATTACATCTATTATTTGTTCACAGATATGTTTTCAGAGTACCTAGAGGCACAACACTGTATTTCAGTTCAGATAAAAAAAAATAAACCTAGTGTACTCCAAGCAGCACTTGTTTATTTGCTTCTATTTGTACCATGGGCAAGGATCCTGTTATGTTAGAGTCAGTACAAAAAAAAAAAAACCCAACAGCATTAACAGTAACTGTTGCAGGGGACAGGAAAGGACTTGTCCTTTGTCTTTTTTCTTTCTTTTTTTTTTTTGTTGTTTTTGTTTTCTTTTGTTGTGGTTTTGGTTTGTCTGTTTGCTTTGGTTTGTTTTTTAATTTAGGTCCACAGAATTGCAACAAATTGGCAGGAGGGCAGGTTTAGCAGTAGGTTTTGGTTGGAGTGTTCTTCTAGTGTGCCATGCTTTTTTTTATTTTCTCTCTTGAGTAACTTCAGTCATGTGACTGGAACAAAAGCTCTGTTTGGGCACGGGTTGGTTTTTGCTCTGGTAGGGATGTATTCCCATGCAGTCTGCCTGAGGTGAAGAGGGCACTTTCTAAGTGACAGGTCCTTTATCATGTGTTGCAAGCAAATTATAAATAAAATCTGGCATAGAGGTTAGTGTACTATACCAATGCAAACAGGAAAAACCTGGTCCACAGCATGGGCTTCCAAAAGACAGAGTGGCATTGATTCAGCACAGGGCTGACATTACTCATTGTTCCCTTTCCCACTCCAGCAAGCCTGTGAAGGATCAGCAGCACCCAGCCTTGAAAATCTAAGCAGAAAATGGCAGGATTTTACTCCTCAAAGACTGAAAAGCTGTACTTGAATTTCAGAAGAGTAATAACCAGCCTTCTTGCTCTCCCTATAAGCAAGTTTCAATTGGTTCGAATTCACAAAGCACTGTATGTACAGCCATAGGTGATGGTGCCCCCAGACACTGGTTGTTCTCATAGGAGCTCTCATAGGCTAACCATATTGCTGTGTTTCAGGATAAGCTGATGATAGGGACTGAGGCAGTCTTTCAGTGTGATTGTATTATTTCAGTCCCTTCAGAGCAGATTTAGGATTACCCAGATTTTTTCCAATTACTAGGATTTTTTTTGAGATCACAACCCTGCAACTGTTCATCATGAGACTCTGGCAAGTGAGATGTTTTTGAGCTGTACTTAAGCATGTTTGATGCTGTTCTTAAGCATGTTTGACCATCTGTGACCTCAGGAGAGGGCTAAAAAGAGACACAAATTCGAAAGATTTAACTTATGAGTTTTTTAAATTGATATTAAGATGTCTACATCTTTCTTTGGTTAAGAAAAAAGACACTCATTAGACTCAATGATCAACTGCAACTACTGCTTTAAATATGGAAACACTTGATAAGTATGCTGGTTAGTATTATGGAAAAAATGTGAATTGCTCTGTTTGAATTACAGGATAGTGAGGTGGCATTTTGTTTGTTTAGCAAGTCTGGCAATCTTGTAGATTTCCACCCAATTTAGTCAGTTTGTTCCCAACTGCACTAATCTCTTATAGCTTTCTGATACTGAAACCCTGTAGTGGAAGAGCAACAGAAGCCTAAATGGGAATGTTACTCAGAATTGTTTCCGCTGCTACATAAGGGGGGGTGGGGAAGCTTAGAAACAATTTCAGAATCCAGTAATGTATGTTATATAACATGGGGTTAGGTAGGAGGGAATTATTAACAGACATTTTTGCAGTTGACACATGCTGAAGGAAAAAATACCAAGATAGGATGAAGGTTTGGTCAAATTTTCCTCACGCTCTAAGCTTAATATTCCCTTGAATAAAAAACAAACCAAACCCAAAACCAAACAAACAAAAAAACCCCAAACCAACCAACCAAACAAAAAACCTCCCACTATTACATTTTTCCTGGCCATTGCTGTTTCAAGGTTAAGGTCTCAAGAAAAATACTACTTAGAAATCATCATGCAGTTACATTCCAGTACTGGCTAAATGGATGTTATTTGTAGCCCAAAAAAAACTTTTGTCATTTGTTGGTCCAAGCACACAACTAAATTACTTAGATCATTTGGGGATTTTGATGTGTGTGAGTTCATTAGGGAAAAAATATCCTTTCTTAACAAACATTTAACTCAACTGATAAAGTTAGAGAAGCTTTGAAAATATTGTCTGACATTAGTAAACCCTTAATTTTTCTTAAACAGAACCTATGAATGCAGTGCTATGTGCATATATAATATACTTCTATTACATAATAAAGGAAGACTTCAGAACAAAACTTGCCATCTAAGTTAAGTTTCTCTGAAAACTTCCTGTGTCATGTGCTGTGGCAATTCTCCTTCAGGGTGTACTTTTGTTGCCATTTGTTTTCTTTACAGGGTGAAGAAGTTGAAGGAGACCCTTGTTGCAGTACAGCAGCTGGATAAAAACATGAGTAGCCTGAGATCTTGGCTTGCTCACATTGAGTCAGAGCTGTCTAAACCTATTGTCTATGAAACTTGTGACTCTGAGGAGATACAAAGGAAGCTTAATGAACAGCAGGTAAAATGCAACACACTTATCAGGTGCACGATGACATGGGGAGAACCAAAGTAGTGTCTTTGGGCTGCCCATACCTGGCTCAATGCTGAGAGGGCATGAGGAAAAGAAGTATTTAAATATTTAAATATCAAGGCAAGTGGTACTTATTGTGTCACTTATAGAGCCTTCTGCTGGCTTTGACATCGAATCCACCAGGAGCTGATTGACCTTTTTGAGAAAGGTAAGGCACCAAGAAATGTAACCTGAACGAGTTATTGCAATTGTTTTTCCTGTGGGGTTTGTGGTTTTTGTTTGTTTTAATTGTCTGTTCACAGAGGCAAAACTGACACCTATTAGACCTTGCAAAATCTGCACATGCTTGAAAATTACTATTTTTTAGCAACCTTGCTAACTTAATTTTATTTTGCAGCTTGTTTGAGAATCACTTTGCATGCAAAGATGCATGAGCTATACATGTGAAGTTAAAATTGGTTGGTTTATAGCACACAAAGCCTTCATGAAGTGCTAGAACAAAATAGTCAACACTGGAATGGGCAGAAAAATGTTAAGTCAACAAGTTTTTGGCATTAAAACTAATGTTACTCCTAAGAAGACTTACTATACTTTCTCTTTTCTGTTCCACTTCACTGCCTGGTACCTAGAAGGGGAGGACTGTTGTTTTGTTGTGCTCTTCATTATTTATTGGCAAAAATACCTGTTGCCTCACTGGAGATGTGTTAGATGCTTTCCTGAGTTCTTTCTCCAGAGGATAAATGTGTGGGAAAGGAGTGCCAGAATGTTTGGGGAAAATTAATTTATGAAGTGTGCAAACTGACTTTTTGCTCTTCTAAGCTGAGTATGGGACTCAGACCCGACAACCCCCTCAAGGGTTTTTGCTGGCTCCCTGACTGATTTGCTACATGGTTGTGCAGAATTGCTTATTAATTTTTTATAGGTAATTTACATAGGGATGATAATTTATAACACAGACATCACTTAAGAGTGGTATTTCTGAGACAATAAAATGCTGGGCAAGTTTAAACATTGTTATCAGCAAAGTAAATAATTGATTTTTTTACTGGCATCCCTATGCAGACATCCATCAGTTTGTTACAATCACTTCTTAGGGACTTTTTCTGGGCACAGAGACTGGTGTATCTCTGCCTCCTGTTTTTCCTCGTGGCAATTCCCACACAGTGACAGCATGCAGCAATATCCTCTAGAAATGTGTTTTTCTCCAAAGGGAGAAATAGAGGTGAATCTTATCCTGAAAGCATACCATGTTTGGAAACTTGATGATGATTTGACTTGATGACAATACAAGCCATGGTTATAATAATTTTTTAAAAACCACCCATCTTCTATGTATAGCAACCAGTATTTTTATGAGCTGGAGGCTGTATCACCATCTACCACATCTCAGAAGGCCAGTACCTTAGCCATCTTTGAAAGTATTTCATCTGTTGTCTTCCATGAGTGCTCTTACGTTCTTTTCCATGTTTGATCTTCCACTGAGGTCAAGTTATCTTCTCTGCTCATACTGCTATCAATTGTTCATATACAAAATTAGATTTAAAATACTGTGGTGTGAAAGCATAGGGCCAATTTCCATTTCTGTAACTCCATTATCTACTTCAGCTAAGAATAAGTTTTGCAGGTTGCTGGTCTCTGTAGTGAAGTTAAAGATAAAATTGAGGTTGGATATCCTAGGGAAGATAGCATAACTTCACTGCAGTATTTTCCTAGGGTCGCACACCCTAGGAAGTACTTCAGGGAGTACTTGTTTGTGTACTTCCTCAGTCTGCTGCAACTTGAAATGTGGAAAAAGTGATGCTTGCTTCTGGGTTGATAAAGGGAAAAAAAGCTGCATGTGGGTGACAGCAGTGCATAAAGTGATGCTCCTTTGTGATCTAACATGAAGGCTAAATGATGGTATCTAATAAACAGAACAATTTAGAATCTGGGAAAGAAATATAAGGTTATGGAGAAAAAACACTGTAGACATTGCTTGTAGAAATGTTCTGTGGGTGAATAACGAAGTTTAATCCTTAGGAATCCTCAGGAGCAGCAGTTCTCACTACTGTTCTACTCCAAAACAGCAGAGAGGAGATTGTATTACCTGAACTTGCTTAACCTCAAGTCTCATAGCTGTCTGGAGTATATGTTTCATGAAGTACTGCATCTGTTTATAGCATCCATCCTTATATAACATTGCAGGATGGGTAGAAAGAAGAATAAGCACTTGGACCTCACAATGAATGACTGTTTTCAAGGCAAGTGAAAGTGAAAGGGCAGATGCTGAGGAAGAAAAACATTGTTATTTTCCACTGGATAGTCTTATGAAGATGTTCATAAAGTAGCCTTCTGTTTCCTAGATGAGAAAGGGAAATAGATTACTTCTGAGTCCAGCTCTAGAGAGTTGTTTATCACAAACTACCAAATCAGATGGTTGATACAAATTGACCTTGCTCTATTTCAGATTTGCTGAGGTTTTTAGAGTCTACGTTTAGATCTCATTTCTTGCAGAAAGTCATTGCTAGTTGTAAGAAAAGTTCCTCTAGTTACACCTTAAATAGATGTAGACAGAATATGTTGACACTGTATTTCCCTTTGCATGTTATAGTTTACTTCACTAGCAAAGTAATCAAGCTGCTCATCCTCAAGCTGCCAAGTTCTCGTTGTCCTAAATAAACTTCCACAGCAATAGTTCTGGCTGGTCTTAATTTGAATCTGTAGTTTAAAACTGAAGCTGAAATATTGCTTCTAGACGAAACATTATCATCAGTATAGAATAAGCCATCATAACCAAGAATGCGCTAGGAGAAATGGTACTGATCACATACAATAAGTGCTGACAGTGTAAGTGCATTTTCTTTAGCTGTCTTGAATTTTTTTCCAATGAAAATACTATATATAATTGGAAAGCTGGAGGAAGAAAAATCTCCTACTAGAAATACACAGTTTAACATGTGCTGCTGCTGCCAAACTCCATGTCAAACATGCCACTTTGCCGCTAACTCACCTGGGAAATAGTGGGTTCGCAAAGGATACCTCCATCAAACCCTTGCAGTATATAACAACATTTTCTTGTCACACTTCTCTGACTAACTTCTGCTTTACATTCTCTGTGATAATGGGAAATGGCCGGAAATAATTCAACCTTTTATTGGTGATGTTGATTAAATGTATGTGAAAGGTGCTCAGCTGAGCATGCAGAGCTCTGGCAGTTTGTCCCAGGTGAAGTTTGGTGTTCATAGTCCCTGGGAAAGCTGTGCACGCTGACAGGTTCTCCTGGCCTCATTGATAACATTGCAACACCACTTGTGCAGATGCAGTCTCTTAGTAGATATTCACTGATGTTTTTCTCCTGTTTGCAAGCTTATTAAATTTTTTAATAAGTAGAAGATAAATGGGTTTATATTTATGCATCTTTTGCAGTTTCTCTTAAGAAGTAATTTTTTCACCGGCAGGAACTTCAGAGGGACATAGAGAAACACAGCACTGGAGTGGCATCTGTTCTTAATCTGTGTGAAGTGCTTCTTCATGACTGTGATGCTTGTGCCACAGAAGCAGAGTGTGACTCTATCCAGCAGGCTACACGCAATCTGGACAGAAGGTGGAGGAACATTTGTGCAATGTCAATGGAAAGACGACTTAAGTAAGTCTGAAATGCCTACAAATTACTATTTCATTCCACAGACACAAATACAGGATGGATATATGTTACAGGGTTGCACTACTGAAGAAAAGGGTATAAGGGTCAGAAAAAGATCATACACTGAGTAAAAGCCAATGGCTGTTACCCTGGGCAGGGAGGGCAGGGTAGATTCTTTGGGTTGCATTTGTGTGTGCCTTTAGACAAAGTATAGACATCAGTTATCAAATTTGAGTCACAAGACCTTTGTTTTCTTATTTCCCATGCCTCATAGAGTGGTGACAGAAAAACTAGAAAAAGCTTAGAT
The DNA here is from genome assembly GCA_013396975.1 of Bucco capensis. Classification (NCBI taxonomy): domain Eukaryota; kingdom Metazoa; phylum Chordata; class Aves; order Piciformes; family Bucconidae; genus Bucco; species Bucco capensis. The sequence goes on along the minus strand of VWZO01001848.1, from coordinate 213,683 downwards.
GATAGCAGTAACTCCAAGAGATTTAGAAAACATGACCTAAAAGGGAGAATTTGAAGCTTAAGTTTACCGTAGAACTACTGAGACTAATGGGGAAAACTAGGCATTAAATGGGTGGAATGTATTCCAGGTGTTATGGTTTTCATGCACCTGATGTTCCTCAACAGTTTCTGATCTGATTTATTTAGAAGGATTTTAGGACTGAACACTCATCTGGAATTTCCTCATCTGCCCACCTTAGCTTTGCTGAGCAAGTGTGGACTGTGTGTGCATTTTGGATATGGTCTCATTTACTGCACATGCTGAGACCATGTGTACACTGCATGCCCATGACATCCAGAAGATTCATTGCTTTCTGTTCCCATCTATGACAGCATGAGTGATTTTGATAGCCATAATTCTGTAGATATTTCTGTATCTTTTTAAGTTATGAATCTGATTTCTGTGATGTTTACAGAGTCGTATCAAGAATTCTAGGTAAAGTTTGTGACTTTTCAAAATGTTGAATAGAACTTGATATGGTCTTTGGTTTTATGGGATATTTTTAATGTATTTAATAAAGATTTTCTTTATCTTATGCAAAAAAATTGTTGCTTTTAAGATGTGCTGCTCTATATCCACAGACTGATATCTTTAAGTGATTTTATACTATTGCCATGGTAATTTTTGTATAATATATATATAAAATACAGCTTATGTGTTTTTATATCTTTGACAGTCTGTTCTTGAAAATATATGTGGACTTCTCATACTTTTGTACCCAGTAAATTAATTCAATACTAAGTTAATATGGAACAATGCAGTGAATGCTATTTTACTTTCTTACAATGTACACATTTTGCTGTTGGTAGATTTGTACTAGGAAGTTAACTGAGTCATCACTATTTAGTATCTTTATTGTACTGGAAACAGTTACTCATATTAAAAAGTAAATTTCCAGATGTCAAACTTTGGGTCAAACAGCATATCAACAAAGTCTACATTTTGCATGGATCAGATCCCTTTCAGACCTGTATATTTAAGATTTGGGAAAGATGTATTCTATATGCAGAAACAAAGTTGTGCTCTAATACAACCTATCCAAGAAAAGACCTTGTTATTTTGAATCAAGGGGTGTTGAAGTTCTTGGGATTTTACAGTCTTAGTATTAGCCAATTTGATTTTGGGATCAAGAGTGAGCCGCTATTTTTAAATATTCAATTGAAGTAAAAATTGTTATTTTAAAACATTGGAATAACTTTTTATTTCTTAAAATAAAAATGTTCACAGTGTTTATTAAGAGCATTTTATCACTTGATGAATGCAGGAAAAAAGTTTCATATCCCTTTGCAATGCAGAATAGTCACTAAGAACTTTTTAAAATATGCTGCAGCATTTTTAGTATTCTGTAAGAAAAAGTTCTGCAGTTGAAGGTAGTGTGGGATTTCTAATCTCTGAAATACTTGGTTAGGTACCTACACTGGAACTGTATTTCAGAATTCTTTTAGCATATATTTAGAGCTCCTATAGCGTTTTATACCTTTCTTTTTATACTGATTCCAAAATTAGATGCATTAAAAAAATTGTCATCAACTTACTCTAGCTCAGTCTGGAATGAGCCAGCCTTCCCTGTGGTTTGTTTATCAGCCTTTCTGTCTGAGTTAGACTGAGAGCCAGTTACTGTCTGGTGCAGCACTAGTTTACTGTTGTAGCTGATTGAAATTCTCTAGGTCACCTAGGCTGCAGTACGAGCAGCCCCTGATTTTCCATTATCTATTGCAGAATTGAAGAGACGTGGCGGCTATGGCAAAAGTTTTTGGATGACTACTCTAGATTTGAAGAGTGGCTAAAAGCCTCTGAAAGGACAGCTGCTTTCCCAAGCTCTTCTGGTGTGCTTTACACGGTTGCTAAGGAAGAACTGAAGAAATTTGAGGTGATTTATAATAGCTGAAATATAATATCTACTGATCATATTACAGCAGTCAAGGGTTCTTCATTTCCATATGCAAGTCACTCAGCAGAGACACTGTGTAATATAGTGGAGTTGATTATTTTTTAGCGGCCTTCAGTGGCAGGTTTCTAGAGTGGAAAAACAGTGGAAGGTGGCAATTTAAAATGCTAATATATCAGTCCACTCTCTCTTGCTGTTTGTTCCCCAAAGTTCGATTTCTTACCTATTTTATTTCTGCATATACTGGCCATGTTTTGTTGTTAAACACTGCTCAGACTTCGTTATGGTGAGAGAGGTTGCTGTAGTATAAACTTGTTTGCTTCCCTGGACACAAGTACACTCTCTCAGACCTCTTTCCCATTGTCCCTTTATTCAGTGATCAGGATCTAAATCTCTTGTTTAACAAGCGTCTGTATTAGAAACAGTACCAAAAATACCTTGGCTGTCTTTGACTTGTACAGCTGATCTGACTTTGCCCAAAGTCTCTTAAATCGAGCCTCGGCCTTTATGGTGACCTTCCCTCTCCTGCAGACTTGCAGAGTTTTTATGGTCTACAGTTTTAGCAGGAACTAACTGTGAAGATAACAGTTTAGCAGCCTCTCCAGAAGCCTACTTTCCCTGAAGTTTGGGTCTTTCTTTTTTTTCCTCTGTGTTTTTTTTTTTTTTTTGGACATGTAGTTTCCTAGTTTCTACACCTACCTAAAAGCAGTAATCCAAGCAACAAAATTTGTATGTTTAAACTTAGCAGAATTCAACAGCTTCACTGTGAAGTCAGTATAAAATCAACCACACACACACTAACTGAAGCAGATTTCTGCTTTAATAGGCTTTTTTTCTAAAAACAAAAAGAAACCGAGCAAAACAGAACAAAAAGAAAACAGCCATGTAAGAACTTTTCTTTCAGTTCCTGAACACAGAGGCCAGAGATAGCTCTCACTGACTTCACTGTACAAAATCAAATGCCTTCCTCTCAGTAGTTTATGGACAAATGAAAAGTTGTTGCAGGAAGGAACACAACAGATAAATTGTTGTGTAGCTGAGCTGAAAAAATGGAAGATAAATACACAGCTGTTCTTTTGCTGGGCAAGACTTGGTAACAGGTGCAATAACAACTGCACACTTTTAGATTTCATGATCCTACAATCAGATTTATGCCTCTGATATGAGGATTGCTTCCTTGTGCAATTTTAAGTGAATTCAGTTCTACTGAGCATTTCCTCAAGTTGCAAGCCCATTTACTCCTCATTGGTTGTCATCTCTGCAATTTGATGGCCATTTCATAAAGGGTGTAGATATGTTTAGAGGACTCTGCAGACTTTGGTCTTTTTTTTCTTTTTTTTTTTTCAAACCAGCTTCTTCTGTCTCTCGTAAAACAGCAGAAAGTACTTATTTCTTTTTTAGCTTTTACTGGTACAGTTTGAAAGTATATCTTATGTCAAAATATCACGTTAGCTGATTTTGTGACCATTTCTGTACAGCAGTATATTACCTATCACACGTCTCCTGTCCTTAGTAAGGGTAGTGTCTGGTTTTGGGGACAGATTGACTATTTGCATTGTGAGGAATATCAGAGAGCAAATTTGTAGAACTACAATGGGAGCCAAAACCTACTTGTATTGAAAAGAGAGCTGGTGAAAAGAGAGCTGGTGTAGTCTGTGATTTTAAGCCTTCTTTTGCTTGATTGCTTTTCTGTTTCTGTGAGAACATAAATGAGTAGATTTTTGAAAAAAATCTTCATCTTTTTCATTTATTTTTGAAGGAGTTAATTCAGTCAGGTGCTTTCTCCAACTTGCTTTGTGATTGCCAGTCACAACATGAAACTCTGTCACCTGCTGTTTCTGCTCCCCAGCTGAGTGACTGAGGCATTTGTAACAACAGAGGAAGCACTGAAAGTACACAGTGCAGACACTTGGCCAGGCATAAGTTGGTATGGGTGTTCAGGAAATTTTCTTTCCATTAAAATTTTAAGAAAAAACGTACTTATATAACAGTAGACTGGAGATAGAGGTGATTCTTTCACTACCATTTTTTACTATTTTTGTAAAACTCAGAATAAACAGTTGTTCAAATCTCTTCTATGAACTTCAACAAATTGTGTAAGGAAATCCAATGAAGCCACAAGAATCTTTCATATTCATTGTGTTTCTGTTCTCAAATACAAAGGCATATGATTGAGTAAAAAAGGGAGCCTATTTTTTTGTGCTGATTTTTGCCATTGTAATGGGTATTCATGTTGCAATTTCTCATTCAGTGAACTATGTCAGTTTTGTAAACTTTTTTCTCATTTTGATCAGAAGGCAGCCTCTCAATAGGGTAGCCCTCAAGAGAAATCAATCAGCTAACACAGGTCAGAGTGTAGAAGGGAGACACTTATATATGCATGCTGATCTCAAGAATCAAAAATCTGATTATATTTTGTTCATATTGCTTTAGGCTTTCCAGAGGCAAGTGCATGAAAGTCTGACTCAGCTGGAACTGATCAATAAGCAATATCGTCGCCTGGCCCGGGAGAACCGCACAGACTCTGACTGCAGTCTCAAGCAGATGGTTCATGAGGGCAACCAGAGATGGGACAACTTACAAAAGAGAGTTACCTCCATCCTGCGCAGACTAAAAGTATTTTTCCATTTTTAAAACCTTCAGTTTCGTTGCTGTACTTACGAATCAGGGGTACTCCAGAAGCTTACAGATCAATGTGTTTTGCACAGTGGTTTTTGAGGGGAACTCTGCCTTGGGAAGAGGAAGTGAGTTTATCAGTTCACTTTGTCTGAGGTAACCAAAGCATGAAGTCTGTAGGGAAATGCTTGATGATCTCAAACACCACCTCCATCACAGAAGAAAACTTTCATAGGTCAGCTAATTGCTCCTGTAGATGATCTTACTGAAAATGGAACCTTGGAAATAAGGAAATGAAAGAAAAACTTGTACTGAGTTTAGGTTAGCTTTGAAAGGCATGAGAGCTGTTTCTTCAGAGAACCACTGTTGCTGGGGTTTTTTGGGTTGTTTGTTCATTTCATACCACTCTGTTTTCCACCCCACAGCATTTTATTAGCCAGCGTGAGGAGTTTGAGACAGCACGTGATAGCATCTTGGTATGGCTAACAGAGATGGACCTGCAGCTGACCAACATTGAGCATTTCTCAGAGTGTGATGTTCAAGCAAAAATAAAGCAACTAAAGGTAAATAGTGATTGAATGGTAACAAGAAAAGTGATGAGAGAAGGGATAAAAACTTCCATGGTGGGAAAAGAATTTTAAAAACATTATGCAAAAATGCAACCTGATACAGTTCCTTACTTGCAGGCTGAGACTTCAGCCTCAGTAGTTAAGGGCTGTGTCAGGTTTCAATACATACTTTTCTGCCATACTGGAAGATCTTTACACTGTGAAAAATGTTATAAAAAACAAGCATAATAATCTCCATTCCCTAATCAAAAGAGGACATGTCAATAAAAATTATTGATGTCAATTCTCTGTTATTACTGACACCTAAAAATTACTACATTTGACAACCAATTCTGCATCAGAAAGATCATTATCTGGAGAGAAAAATACCAAATATCATGCTATCCAAAATTCCAGAGTGTTAGCTTGAATATCTGTGTTTTTTCTAGACATTTGGTCATGGGCATGGCTTGTTTAAAGAAGAGCTTTGTTTCCAAATACAACAAGTGAGGAATGAGATGGTAAACTGTGAAGTATCAGTGGTTTGGCTAGAAAGACTGTGGAATGCCAAATTGCTCATTGTTCCTCATGCCAGAATATTTGGAACAATCACAATTGTTAGCAATTCCTCCCTTGCTGAAAAAAGACTTGCATCCTTAGTAACTTAGGTTGTTGTAATATTGATTTTATTGATACAGCATGGACTTTGCTTCTCTGCAGGCTTTCCAGCAAGAAATTTCACTGAATAACAACAAAATTGAGCAGATAATTGTGCAGGGTGAACAACTCATTGAGAAAAGTGAGCCTATAGATGCAGCTGTCATTGAAGAAGAACTAGATGAGCTGCGTCGTTACTGTCAGGAGGTCTTTGGACGTGTGGAGCGCTATCACAAGAAACTCATCCGCCTTCCTGTGTGTATACTTTCATACATATGTGTTTGGTTTGCTGCCATTTTGCAAGTGTGAGAATGAGAAGAGAGAAAGATGTTGAAATGAACTAACATGAAACTTCTGTAACTTCTCAAAAATCCTGTTGTTTAACTTTGTTAGACCCCTCACCCTCTGCCTGCCTTCATCATATGCTATTTATGTCCTGTTCAAAAAGCAAACTCACCAGATCTGGATTTTTTTTTTTTTAAATCATCATGAAAATTCACAGAAATTGGAGATTTGTAAAACTTTACTAATGAGGGTACCTGTGTGGTACAGGTGATAAGAACACCTCCCTGCTCTGTCAGATAGTTTCAATGGCAGCTTATTGAGTTCTGTTTTGTCTAAAAAACAATGATAAAATCATTATTCTCATCAGAAGAGACAGAAATTGTCTTCATAACTGAACACACAGCTGAATAAGTGAGAGCAAAATGATTTTTGGTAGCTCAAGTACTACTGAAGGAAAGGAACAACACCCAGGTTTTTCAAACTATTAAAGGGTATACTGAGAGCAAGGGTCATGATAGTGGTCACTTACACTTCCTATGACTTGATTCCAGAGGTTTTTTTTAACTTAATGTTTGCTTTGCAGTGGCATCAGTAAAAAGTCTGGAGACATTTGCTTGATGTGAGACATTGTGGTGCCTAAAGTAATTAAAGTGAGCTGCCATTATGAATTCTTTTATTGCTTTGATTTTTTTTTAGTGCCCCTTAAAATAAGGAAGAGGAAGTGCAAAAGAATGCTAGATGGAAAGCCCATCAGTGTGATTGTTGCCTAATGCTACTTTATTTTACTGACCCAGTCTGAGCATGCAGTGCCTCTGCATGTTTCATTGATTGCTTCTGTTTGCATTATGCTTCTAGCTGACAGATGACGAACACGACCTCTCTGACAGAGAGGTGGATCTGGATGAATCAGCAGATCTCTCTGACATACACTGGCATGACAAATCTGCGGACAGCATTCTCTCCCCGCTTCCCTCTTCCAACCTTTCGCTGCCTCTTTCCCAGCCGGTGAGAAGTGAGCGATCAGGGAGAGATACCCCTGCAAGCGTGGACTCCATTCCCCTGGAGTGGGATCATGACTATGACCTTAGCAGAGACCTGGAGACAGCTGTTTCACGAGCACTGCACTCTGAGGAAGAAGACAGAAGACAAGAGAAAGACTTCTACCTGAGAGGAGCAGCTAGTATATCAGGTATGATGGTAAATTGTGTGTCCTAGTAAAAAGAAGCAAATGTTGTGTTGCTTGGCCAAGATGCTCATGGAAAAGTATTTTAAACAGCCCCTGCAGATTTTAAATAGCTTTCCCTAAGTGATCCCGGTGGCCTTCTGGCCTTAGACACAGCAATGGAAATTCCTGGATGACTACAGCCTTGGAAAAATCACAAAGGCTTATATGATATGACAGGGAATTGGCTATGTTGCTATGCTTGTGGCCTGCCAGATGGGATATGTCATCTGTAACAGCAATGGGTCATAAGTTATTCTGACTAGAAGAAACTATACTGGATATGGCAAGAAGAGCAGAATAAACTGATGAAGAAATGCTGTGGGAGAGATCCACAGACAAAGTCATCAAGTGCTTAAGTAAATCTTAACTCAGTCCTTACACAGGCAAGACTCCAGCAACTGAGTGTTTAGCCTGAGGTGGGTTCTTGAGTTTTGTTCTCCAATGAAATTGGAAGTCCTTTCTAAGTCTGTGTACTTTTTGTAATAAATCTTTCCTAGTGAAAGTGCCCAAATGCAGCCAGTTGTGGGGGAAGACATACTGGAATATTACACTCTGATCTTGTGGCTGTCTTTTGCTTTCCAGGTCATTGCTCTGAAAAGCATCAGGTTTGTCTGGATATTAAGAGACTTCATAGCAGGCTCCCTGTGTTTCAGTCTTCATCTTTTTTCCTTCTCCAGAAAGGATGTTTGTTATTGGAACCGTTTATATGTTCCAATCCCATGAAAAGGACTCCTGCTGTAAGGAGACAGCTATTGCTGAGCTGTCAATTTAGACTGTGCTTTTATATTTTCAGATGTAGAGATCCCTGAAACTCTTGAGGCCTATGTAACACTCACAGAAAACGCACTCAAAAATATTTCTGGTAGGCATCAAAAAGACTTCAGCATAGCCAGATGCAAATACCACAGTGCACAAGCATAATTCTTTCTCTTCTCTTAGCATCTATTATACTTTCCACAACTTACAATATAAACATTTCTTACATGGTAGTGTTGGCATATTAATGTAGAAGTATCCTGCTTTACTATTGCGCTTAAAGGTATTACTAGTGCATGGACGAAACGATGTTTTGAAGTGTTGGCCTTCCCAGCTCAGCTAACTGGACTAAACTGATCAGTAGGTTACTCTGCTCTTTAGTCACTGGAGTCCCTCAACAGGACTTAATACTTTGTTACATCTCTGAGAGAAGAGTAATTTCTACAAAGGTTAAGGCAGAAGGAAAAGATGCAGAGCAAAACAGCATGGATTTCTTTATGGTTGGACTTGATGATCTTAGAGGTTGCTTCTAACCTTAATGATTCTGTGATTCTGTTACTTTACACATAATCTTTTAGGTTAGTTGTTTCATGGGAAAACAATGCCAATGTCTTTTTAAGATAGTCTTTTATATAGGAAGATGAATTTTTTTCACATTGCATTTTTAGACAAGGTTAAACCTACTGTTCCATTTGTTAGGTGATGCTTTCAGAGGGATTAGGTGCACTTACAAGTACTTTCTCTCATGATTTAACAGGTTTTCTCTTTTAAAATAATTACTACATTGCAAACTTGAAATAGCAAACATTTAAAAACTCAGCATCTGTGGCACAAAGCTCAGGTTCACTCTCCATTTTTATTTTTTACCCAAATTAGTGAAATAAAATTATGATTGATTAAGAGTATAAGCAATAGCAGTACATACAAAAAAATGTGTGTAGTTTTCTGACTTGTGAAAGTTTTCAAGATAGTAGGGGAAAAGCAATATTGTGCACTTCATTCTGTCTGTTTTGTATGAAGAAGGATTAACCATCCAAGAAACTCCATTTTCTATAATTAGATAGATAGAAAGCTCCTCTTCTCTATGCATGTTTTTAATTGTGTCTTTATGAATAAATTCAAACTGTCTTTGTAAACAGATGGAAATTGGGCACAGGGATAGAACATGGATAAGGGGGATCTCATGTGGTCCACTAGGTTGCAGCCTACTTCACATTAGAAGTAGCTGCAGCTAAGTGATATCACAGAATTCAGCTGACCACTGTAAGGAAATACAAGTTAGTCTAGCTTCAAAAACATTAGTATTAGTTCCAAATGGCTTAGATGAATAATTCCTTCTTACATATATGTTAAATATAATTTTTGTCAAGTACCTAATTGGAAAAAATACTATAAATTTTGCTGCTTAATGTGGTTGCATAAATCAGTCATGGCGTACTTGCTATGAGCATTTAAGATGTCCAGTCATGTATGGATTTTGAGAATATAACAGTATCACTTAGCATTTGTGTACCACTTTCAATCTTCAAAATTGTATACAAATAGGATCCTTTCACATAGATCAAAATTCCACTATTTTTTAGTGGAGGGAAGTAATAAAGAGACAAATAAGTAGATACCAAAATTTTAAATGGATTTGAATCAGGAGTTTGGCATACAAGGTTTTATTTTAGAGTGTTTGTGAAAGGGAGGGAGCAAGGTTTTCTCCAAAATCAGTGAAGTTAGAGCAAGCTTTAAAAAGAACGTCCACCTTCAGAGAGTTGAGGAATTCTCTGACAAAGAAAGTCACTTCAGAATAGTTTGCAAGCCTGCTTTAAACTGTGGACTCTGACAATATGCCTATGGCAAGCATGTTCATTGGTATAGTCATCTGTTATCTGAAGGTTACTAACACCATCTAATGTGCTAGTTACCAGTTCGCTTTCACATCGTATCACTCATACTGCTGCAGTCACATTTCTCCTTTGCTGTCTAATCTAGACAGTATTCCTGATTTTTATTCTTCCAGGGCAGAAGATTAAAAAAAACAACAACTTTTTGAAAAACTTGAGTTACATTCACTTCTCTTGGTTTTGATATAGGAGAACCTGGTGCACTGGAAGCACATATCCGACAGCTGGACAAAGCCTTAGACACCAGTCGTTTCCAAATACAGCAAACAGAAAACATCATCCGCAGCAAAACACCTACAGGACCAGAGCTGGATTCCAGTTACAAAGGATATGTGCGTGTATTTTGGAGCACAAGCACTCCAAGCTTAGATTTGCTATTGAAGTATAGCTGCTTCAAGAAAGCAATGAGATATTACTCTTTCTCAGACTTACTCACTGATGTGGTTGCTACCCTTAACTACATGCTATTGTTGTTTATGTTATTAGTGTGTTTACAAAAGCATAAGGTTACGGGAACATGAGTCTAAGGAATTTTTTGCAGATCACCAAAAGTGCTTTTTCAGATCTGTTTTGATCCATATAATGATTATATCCTTGTTTAAAATTCCTCTGCTTTTAAAAGGAGGTTTTATAGCTTCATGCACAGTATTCATCTTGTTGATGAATTATAAACAGGCATCATTTAAGCAAGGTTGCATATATAGAATCTGTCATTAAAAAGCTTTCTTAGAAAGGTTTTTTGGAAAAAAATCTCTCTAAATCATTCAAATAATTTTATTACTGATAGAATCAAAAGATTAGCTGCTTGGGTGCATAGTAGTATTTCCACACTTAAGTTTAGTTTCATTATCACAGCGTCTACTGTCTTTGCCATAGTGTCTGAACATTTAGAACACATGGCGCCTAGAGCCTTCCAGCACAATTTGGCACAGTGACACCAAGTTATTCCTATTTATTCTGAACTTATGCTTGAAGCCTTTGTTGTCACCATATAAATTGCTTTGGTAATATCAGGACAGATTGGTAAAGTAATAGATTTTTTTTTTTAATCTTCACACTTAGACCTACTTTTGGAAACATTTAGAAGTTGCTTTTTCCATGCAATCAGTCCTGTACGGTGCATATTGACAATTTTTGTTTGTTAACACAGATGAAGCTACTAAGTGAATGCAGTGGAAGCATAGACTCAGTAAAAAGGCTTGGATATAAACTGAAGGAGGAAGAAGAAAAATTGTCTGGACTTATTAACCTGAACAGTACTGAAACACAAACAGCTGGCAAGTAACATTTAGTTCTTTGTTGGGAAGCAATTATGAAAAGTAGCAAATACGCAAAGTTTTTTCTGAATAAACATTTGATGTTATTTACTGACAGATGTATGTATTTACACAACTGTGTCTGTTACAATGTTGTGTTTAACATCTCTTAACAGGAATAGTAAGGAATAGTAAGTATTCCTCGTATATGCCCTGTAAAGAGCTTAGGCATACCCTTTCATATCATGAGACATAACCCTAAGCTTTTCAGACACTCCATGTGGGTGCAATACTTTTTTTGTTGAATGTTTATGATGACAAAATGTTGCTTATATTGCTGTATGAAACACATTAAGTCAGCATTCATTTCTTCTAATACTAGCTTTCACTTCTAATACTATCTGTCTGCAGTACAGAAATCTATATTCACCTGGTAGAAGTATTCATCTGGCTAATTTTAAGCAGGAGCTTTGGGGCAGGAGGTATTGCATTTTAAAACCATGGATTTGTTCCAGAGGCTATGAAGGCAACACCTGCATTCTTAGCTTGGCAAGATATGCTACTCATGCAGTCTATTTTATTTTGATTTTTAGTTTTATTTTAAGCTGGTGGAACAATACAACCTGCCTTTCTGCCATAGCATTTCAAGATAACTAACAAGAAGAAATAGCTCCTAATTTTTTATTTTTTTTTTAGCACAGGTATTTAGCCAATGCAGCAGTAGCAGCTTAGGCAAATGTTGTAACATATGAGTATGAAATCGTGATAGATATCAAATAGCAATAGAAATAATAAAAAATATGTGAGTAGTTAGACGTATTCAGATTCCTTGCCTGGTTTGCGTATGTGCTAATTTATGATGTCTTTATACCAGCATAACCTGTTTTAAGAGACCTGCATGTATCAATTGCATCTGTTCATAGACATTAGAAAGTGGTAAAAATGCTGCCTGAAATCATCCAGATTCTTCATTCTTCCTCTCCAATTTTACATTCTCCAGTCTAATTTAGTTTTCAGTTTGTTGTTTGATGGGTTAGGAGTTTGGGGGTTTTATGGTTTGCTTGTTTGGGTTTTTTTGTCCTGCACAGTATTCAATTGATGCAACTGTGTGTGTGGCTAGCATTTTCTTGCTTTTACTGATTGGTGTTTATCATTCCAGGTGTAATTGACCGATGGGAATTAATCCAGGCTCAAGCTTTAAGCAAGGAGCTGAGGATGAAGCAGAACCTTCAGCAATGGCAGCAGTTTAACTCTGACCTTAATAGTGTCTGGGCTTGGTTGGGAGAAACTGAAGAGGAACTGGAGAGGCTCCGCCGCCTTGACCTCAGCACTGACATACAAACTATTGAACTCAGAATTAAAAAACTGAAAGTGAGTTTTATTTCTCTTTTCCATGAGTCACCTCGTAAGCAGACCTGAGTGCAACAGGTGTGTTGAAGAGGTAGCCAATAGTTGCAGCTGGTTTGCTCTGTTCTGCGCATTGCAGGCTACTGCTGCTAAGTGAAGTAACAAGAAAAGTGGTCTTGTGAATCAACTTTTGGCAGAAGAATGTACTGCTAGCAGTTACTATATAATTTAAAAGAATTTTTGAAATAGTAATTCTGTGGCAATTCTATAATTCCAGAATATACAGGTAATTCCTGATGTCAGCCAAGCTGTTGAAGGGGGCGGGGGGAGCCAAATACAATCAGATCTCTTCCAGTCAAACTGGTAACAACATAACTACTTTAAAAGAAATGCATGGTACTTTGTGTGAAGGCTGGAGAGAGTGCCCAGAGGGGTTCTAGCCTAGCCAGTGTAGGGAAATGTGGTGTCACTTTGCAGTATTTCTGTTTCTTCTTCTGTCATCTCAGATGCTGCCTTATCTCTGCTGGATATTTTACAGCATAAAGATCTGCAAATGTGACGCTCCACAACTTCACATTGTGGGAGTCAGTGTCAAAATGCATTGTCCTCCATGCTAGGAATGAGATGGACAGATAGTAAAGACTGTTTCTGGTGGTGATCCATCTAAAGGATATTAATGCTGGTCTTTACTGGAATCCAAATATAGCTGCCATAAGTACTACAAAGGTCACTGTGACATGGGGCTTTTAAGTAAATGCTGTAAAGTAGGTGGAAAAGGGGACATTTCTAAAGAATCCTGTTCTTATCTCACCCACTCTTGGAAAGCCCATTAATGCCCTCCAAACCAAAAGAGGTGGGGTTCCTTTTGTGGCTTCCAGTGTAAACAAATCAGAGTTTTTATACATCCTGCTTCTACAAATTGGAGTAACTTGTTTCTACTCTTTGTATGTTTTCTTTTCCCTCAGTAAAATCTTTTATTTTGAAACACTGTTGACCGCAGTTTCCACTTGAAAACATGTTGAATTTTGTGTTTATCAGCAAAACTGAGAAGTGAGGGCAAAAGGTTTATTGTGAGCTAAAGTACAATTGTCCTACATCTCTTTAAATTTTGTTGGGCCTGCTCTGTCTTTAAAATATCTGAAAGATGAGCCAGGTCTTTAAAATTCAACTATGACTTCAGACTTTTAAGACTTTACAAGTTTAATTGGTTTGTTCTAGTTTATGCTTACAGTAACTTTTTAGTAGATGTTTGAGTTAACACTTGCAGCATCACAGAAAGAGCACAGAAATCTCATTCCAGAGCAAAGAGACTGTAATAGCAAGGTAACATTCTGTAGTTGCTGATGACAAATCACTGCATTCCTGTGGTGCCTTCTCTGCTTGGTTCTTCTGAAAGTCATATTTTACTGATTTCCATCCTTTATTCCCCTATCCCACTTTGTCTTATCATCAAGGAGCTGCAGAAAGCAATTGATAACCGCAAAGCAATCATCTTGTCCATCAATCTGTGCAGCTCAGAGTTCACTCAGTCCGACAGTGAAGAGAGCAAGAAGCTTCAAGAGCGCCTGTCGCAGATGAATTTGCGCTGGGACCACGTATGCAATATAATGGAAGAGTGGCGTTGCTCATTGCAGGATGCATTAATGCAGTGCCAGGTCTGTATTACACTTATTTTTTATTGTCAGCATCACACATCAAAAATGTAAATCCTATTGTTCTGATATACTCATCCAATCTGAAACTTGCCTATGTGAACCACAATACATCTTCAGCATGTGTTTTCTGAAAGATACACCTGCACTACCTGAAGCATGTATTTCCAGCCCAAGATTTTCTAAATTTGTCATCTCTGGGATAGTATTTTGATATACTATTCTACATGTCCTTGTAAGTTATGTTATTTAGCCAGTAGGACTTACCATAGTATAAACTAAAAACCTGAATTTGACTGGAATTTTCTTACTATATTAAAATAATCACTCATCACTTGCAGGATTTTCATGAAATGAGCCATGGTTTGCTGCTTTGGTTAGAGAATATTGACAGAAGGAAAAATGAGATTGTGCCCATCAATCCAAATCTGGACTCAGAAATACTGCAGGATCATCACAGACTTCTAATGGTAGGGCTGTAATCATCCCTTTCTCTCCTAAAACACATCGTCAAAAAACACCTAATCGGATTGGTCTTTCTCTTGAGAGTTACCTTTGTACATTGCTTGCTAGCACACAACTGTGGGACCAATGTCAGTAACTTTACTTTGGTAGGGAGCACTACTTGCTCGGTTAGTAGTTATGATCTGAGGCAATTGCTGTCTATCTTTCTGTCAGATTAGAATTTTCTATTGCTTCTCTTTTCTTTCCATTTCATTGATTTGAAATGTCCAGTTTTGTGAGTTCTAGATTTATTCCTTCTATTTTTTTTCTTTAACTTCCATTTAAAAATTCTGATGCTTGCCTTGGCAACAGCAAATCAGGCGTGAACTGCTGGACTCTCAGTTGAAGGTGGCATCACTGCAAGATATGTCCTGCCAATTGCTAGTCAATGCTGAAGGCAAGGACTGTCTTGAAGCTAAAGAGAAGGTGCATGTCATTGGAAACAGACTGAAGCTCCTCTTGAAAGAGGTCACACGTCATATTAGAGACCTAGAGAAAATTCTAGACATTTCAAGTAGTCAGCTGGTAAGTCACATCTTTTTATTCCTTGCTGTTTGTTGGGCACATTTCCCACTGTTTTGACTATCTTTCTTTGATCGGCTCTGTTGGCTGCACTTCTCTGTTGTTTACAGTACTTACCAAGATGATACACATGCAGTCTTGAATATCATAAAGTAATCTTACACTTCATAATGTAGACATCTCTTTTCTGATATGGTGAGGGTTTTTTAATCCAGTGATTTTTTGCTATTTGGTGTAGCAATAATTATTGAACATTTTTGTTTGTTTATCCTACCATTACTGATTCAATCAACTGGCAAAGTATAATTATTCCAGCTGCACTACTGAAAATTATAGTGTGAGTTGTCACTGGAAAGGATAATCATCCTAACTCTATTGAAGAGAAAAATAATGCATAAAATAAATTCTCTGGTAGACTAACAAATCTCTCATAATGCCTTTTGAGCTTTGAGCTGTACTCCGGAAGTTTCAAATTATCTTGTATCTCAGGGTATTTGAGAGGGTGTTATGCATACATCTTTGCCAACAGTGGCAGGTATAAAGATTTCAAGGTTCTCCTTTAGTTTGCTTTTTTTTTAAAGGCTTGAATTAACAGGGTGCATAAGGCATGAAAACCCAGCTCTTCCCTCCTTCTAATGGATTTCTGACTGTTTAAGTAAGATCTTGGTGGTACCAACCTCTTCTTGTAATTAAAGGCCAATAAAGACTAACTAGTTTTTCCTCTGTATTAACTTTGGCAGAAAATGTGGCTCCTAAGGCAATTATGTTTTGACTACCTGTTCACTTTTCTTCTCCTTCAGGGCTAACAGAGAAAAAATGTAATGCCTTAGTCTTATGAAATTTGGTAACAAAATTTTGCTACTTTATTTCATTTGTTTTGGAAATAACTCTCCTGGGATGTCACACAGAGGTTTTCTTACTTGGCTTACCTGAACAGCTAGTTGCTGTATTTCTGAGCTCCATTCCTTCTAAACTTTAGGAATTGTCCTCCTGGTCCTCTGCTGATGAATTAGACACATCAGGCTCAGTGAGTCCTGTATCTGGAAGAAGCACTCCAAGCAGACAGAGAACGGTAATTTCATGTCATGTATTTTCTGCCACCTCATGGGTGGGATATCTTGACATCTAGAGTAGCTCTATCCAGTAGAAAGGCCCCTATTCTCACTTGATAGGAAAGGAAATTACATAAACCAAGAACAAAACACAGCTGCTTTCCCCAACCCTGCTGCATATCCCATCCTGCATGAAAGCAGAAGTGGTAAATACTATTTAAAACCAGGGCTGTCAGTGTGGTTGGTTTACCATGGTATGGCATGTCGTGTCTCTTGTATTTTGCTCTAGTGATGGCAGCACCCCAAAGTCTGGTCTTGTCTGGTATAATCAGTCCTCCATTTCTGTTTGGCCTTCTCTTCAGAGCTGCTTCATCAAGAATCTCAATAAGGGGTTTTTGTTTGGTTTGGTTTTTTTTTTGTTTCTGATGAAGGTTGCAGATGGTCTTATTGAGACTTTGGATGAATGGCTAAGTAGAGTTGAAGGGCATAAAACATTACTCAAAGCAGCTAGTTGCACAGGACCTAAGCAATGGCTATGATGGCAACTCTGGAGTTGTCTATTTACATCGCTGGCACAAAATTCAAGAAATATAGCAATACATGCCTAGTTCTTAACACTTCCATACACTGAGCCCAAAATGGAACTGCAATTACTTAGTCTTTTTCTGCAATTCTATTGGTTGATTACTTTGCTTTTTTTTCCTTAATTCTTGAAAAAAATCAAGTCGTTTTGGTTTTGTTTGGTTTGGTTTTTTTGCATTTGCACTATTTGTAAAGCCTCTGAGTTCTGCCTTGATAAATTTTATGGCTCTTGAAATTGATTTTTTTTTTTTCATTCACTAGTTTCCTTTTAGATGCTAGTATGAGAACGTAAAGGAATACTGGCTTTTCAAAAGAAGAAAGAATATAAACCTTAATGTTTTATTTCAGAGTTCAATGATTTTATCTTTTAAATGTTAAACTTAAAAAACTAATAAAAGCTCTTGATATCACAGATGTAACTGGAGTATGCCTGACAATTATAGGAAATTTAGAAGTATTTTACCATAAAATCTTTGTTTAAAGAGTATGTAGAGTTATAATAGGTTTCATCTTAACATTTTGATAAGCATCTGTCTATCTCTAATTTGTTAGTGTTTATATGCTGACTACTTTTTTTTCATTTTTGTCCATAATGTATAGCTAGGTTATCTGAATCCTCAGGGCCTGGTTTTCAAACTTCTGGGTTTTGCACCCACAATTTTGGAGACTGAAGTAATGTTCTTTAGAATTCTTTAGTGCCAAATATACTGATGCTAAACAAATACTTACTAATAACAAAAATACAAATAGAATTATAATTATCTAACTGCATTAGATATTCCAGTAAATAGTTGTGAGTGCAGGAATGCACTTACAGTTATTTGGCCTTCAAAATTGTGGATGGGATGGGGATGGAGGCCAGACTCATCAAAAGAGGCCCCTAGACCTTTTTCTCTTAAGAATATTACTTTTGTTGCATTTTCATTTTGAAATATCTACATTCGCCTGTATACACCTCAACAGTTTTTTTCTTTTTCATATTACAAATTATTTGAACTAAATTTCTAGTGATTATTTTTAAATTCAGAGCTACTGTTCATAAATGTAATGACTAAACTGTTATTTTCAAGTTCACTGTGTTTGTTCTAATCATTTCCATACTCAACTAGGCACAAAGAAAAGCCAGTTTCCTTGGTTCATGGGTATTGGTCACTTCATTTGATTTTTTTTGTTTGTTTGTTTCCTTTGCTGCACTTTTAATTTAGTTTCATCAGTAGCTTGTCTTTATTTGCCTGGACTGAACATTCTTCTTTCTTTACCCCCTATTCATTGCAAACAGCCACGGGGCAAATGTAGTCTCTCACAGCCTGGACCCTCTGTCAGCAGTCCACATAGCAGGTACCTTATTCTCCTGGTTTCCGCACTCTGTTCTAGAACACCAAGAGGATGATGGAAATTGGCCGTGATTCCTCTCCGTCCACACTGACTCTGTCAGGTGGCCAGTACTTAAGTGAAAACTTCCCTTTTCTTAATAGTGTGGCAAAAGGGGCTCTAAATTACTTCAAATTCTTTGATAAATAAAAATACCAGCTAGTCCTTGAACATCTACAGCTCTTGATTCCTGGGGATGACATGTAATCAACCTTTATTTATGTGCCTGATCAGAGTGAGTATGTTTACACTCATGATATTTAAGTATTGTTTTACTTTAGCCTGATTTGACAGAAATGCCAGCAGGTTCATGGCAAACACTTTTTATCATCCTCTTTACTTCTAGATATTAAATTAAGGCAGGTAATAGGCCAATACTATATTCTAGAATTCACAAAACCCACAGATCTGGATGAGGCATACTAACATACTTTTCTTTCTTTTTTTTTTTTCCTTTCCCCCAACCCCAAAATGTTTTGTTCAGTTTGTGGGTTTTCAGTACTTAATACTCAAAATTAAAAGTCAGAACGTTAGGGTTTTGAAACTCAGGATCACTTTTTCTCCCCTTCTAAGACAACTGCAATATAACGTGCTAACATTGCGTGACTCTTGGCAAGTGCTTGCATCCATGTATTGCTCTGGGAGCAGCACTGCCCCATCTCTCTCTGACCAGTAGAGAGCAGGCTTGCAGCTACAGCTTTTGCTTTCCACCTTGTCACCAGCAACCTGTCATCTTTGCAGCTAACAGTGCTTCTGCATTCCTTGTTGTTGTCAGTGTGATGTGTCTACCTTCACTCTTTCACTGATGAGTTCACTAGCCTCTAATTATGAAGTTAAAAAAAGATAGGAAAAAAAAGTAAATGAGCAAGTCAGTATGTATAAAAAGGAAAGGTTTTGCTATTTCATTATCTTATGCTTTGCAACACCCAAAATAATCAGAAAATATGATTAAAATATATTTGTTTGTATAGTTAAGCCCTAAATCTCATTTGTTTGTTATATATTGAAAATTAATCCTGTTAAAGTGGAAGATTTGATGTTGGAAAGAAGGCAACTCTAAATTTAACACAGTGATTGAGCAATAACCAAGCAGACAAAAATACCTTTAAAAGTATTGTTTTTTTCAGGGGCAAAATCAAGGCTTTATTTAGCAAAACTATTCTCATATATAAATGAAATAAAGATTAAAACTACTTACCATGTAGAAATTTACCTAAACACTCTTAAAAAAGGAAAAGTTTGCTTTTTATGTGTAGCCTAGTGACTATGAGCAAAGTGGCATAGTTGCAAAACCTTGTAACAGAGCAGATAGAACAGGTAGAGTATCTTTCACTGCTTCCATGGTCACCAAGAAGCTGCCTTATTTTTAGAGATTTTTTTTCTTTGAAACATAAGAAAACCACATAGAAAATGCATAACAAAATACGCTCCATCTTTCTGTCTGATAGAGAATTTTTCCAACTCCAGTCTACTGTGGAGCTTGACATTTTGTTTCTTATAGGGAGTGAGATAAGGGAGAAGTGGGGCTTTCCTCTGCAGCCATTAACAGCTAGGAGGAATGGAGAATGTCTTTGCTAGTGCAAGCATGCTGATCTGCCAGTGTTGTACTCCAGAAACATACTGTGTGCGCTCTTCCGCTCTCCTGTACAGTCAGACCACTTCTGCCAACCCTTTGAGAAGCCTTCTGGTTGTAGTTGCGAGCCACTGGCTCCAAGAGCAGCTAGCAGTGCTTTGCAGCTCTGAGATCAACCTCTATTCTCGCAATGGCATTGGTGCGGCACCTTTCAGATCATCTTTCCAGCACTGTTTATTAACACATCTTGGAGCAGTACAACACAATGTTCAATTTGTCATTCAGACAAGCATGGAATACGAATGAGTCACTGCTGAATAGGAAACTTAATCAAATGCGCAAGCCAGACAGGTTGTGGTTGATGTATAATGTGGTTTTAACTGATAAAGTGGTACAAGCTGTCACTGTGTTCTTTAATATTTTGACATGCCTCTGATCAGAGTGCTTTGTGTTTGATCTTGCACTGGATCAGCAAACCCTGTTAGAGTTTAGTGTATAGAAGAACTAAAGTCAGTTTTGAAGGAAAGTTAACTTACACATTAGAGGGCCTGTGTTTTGTGTGTAAAAAGTGTGATATCACTTTGCCTTCCCTGTTATCACAGCAAAAAGACAAGCATACATGGTGTGATGCTGAGCAAGGTGTAAGCTTAACCTAGGTGTTACACTGTGAATTTAACTAAAGGCTCATTCAAGAGGTATTAGTAATCGTGCTAAGTGGGAAAAGCAAATCCAAGAACCAACTTCTCTTTCTTCATCAGTTTAATAGAGCTGTCATAAATGCACACCTGGATCTGTGCCTGTGGATTTTTTGGAAGTGATTAAAACGTTGAAAAGATTAAAATAATGGTTCAGTTTGCTCAGGAGTGTTTACATTGTCTCTCTTGAGCAGCTTTATTCATGTGTTGGTGCCACAGTGCCGATCTCCATTTCCTGCTCTCCCCAGGCCTCCCCAAATGGCTAGTGGATCTTTAAAGGTCACTTGCTGTTCCTGGAGCAGACTAGGACACAGCATTCTCTGTGCTTTTGGCCACTAAATGGCAGGCACTGCCATGCAGTAACTCAAACATGAGGTTTGAGCTTGGCTTGCCGTGGTTCTTCTCCCAGTTATCTCCTGCACTCTCACTTAGAGCTTGTTAGTTAAACTTCATATTTAACTGTCATTGAAATGGACATATTCATATTCTTTACAGGGTAAGTCAAGTCTGAGGTTAGGGTGATGTGATGCTGAGAGCTAGGGAGAGAAGCAGTGTCAGAACACAGCCAAATAAGGTCGTTCCTAGTTTCCACCTTGAATATACCGCTCTTTAGATGTAGTAATTTGGTTTTGTGCCAGCATTATCTCTTCCTTTAACAACTGTTCACCCTTTTTTCTGTCCTACATGATTTTAGTATCTCTCAGATTTTACATTGGTAAACTCAGATCCTTATTTCCTTCATAGGAGAAATACTCCAATTTTTTTTTATTCCTTTAAGCTCATGTAAGTTTGAATTTGTCTTCCAGAAGAAAGTTAACCAAAATGATACAAACTGCTCCAGGTGAGATCCAAGTGGTGCCTCACAGAACATCATTAAAACCACCCCTCTTCTCTTCTGGAACTGTTGGACTGAAATATATTTTAAAATTTCCTTTGTCCCTTTTCACAGCTATTTACAAGCCACATGATTGGTTTGTGGCTATCCTGTGTCAAACAACTTTAAATTATCTTCATTATCTCCAGAGTATGAACTTCAAAATTTATAGCAGCAATTTTTATTGCTAACTTACATCCTATAATCTTAAACTCCTTGAGCTACTTTCTAAACCTATTGGTTTCACCTGTTTTTTTTCTGTGTAAGAAACCAATCCTATTTTGTATTAGCAAAGACTCCCAACTTCTGTCATCATACAGATGAAATTTGCTTTTCTTATATTTTATGCCATACTCTTTCATAAAGATTAAATCAAGACTCATCCTTGATTAACTCCAGTAATAACATCCTACTAGGCAGCAGTGCCTTTCAGTGTAAACCTGCATTCTATTAGTCAGTTCCCCATTAAACTCACTGTATTTATTCCCATCAGCTTCCCTTGAATGATAAATGCTTCTTTCAAATATTTACTGCAATACAGATAGATTACTTCAACCATATTTCCCTTAAAGAAAAAAAAAATCAGTAATCTTTAAAAGAGGGTACTCATCTGAGCTGAAATTGAAGTTCACATTGCCTATCCAATCTATAGGTTGGTAAATTAGCTTCTCCTCTCTTGAAATGCTTAGGAAAGAGTTCCAATTTCAGTGACATTACAAACTCCCAAAGTAAGGGTAGCTGTTACTTGCACTTCTTAGGTTTATTTATGAGATTTCTTGATGTGTAGAAGCTTCCTCTTGGCCAGGTCTGCAGCTGTACATCCCCTTTGTATCAAGTTAGTCGCAATTGTGTATGGAGAGAGTAGCAGATGGCCTTACTTCCTTCCCTCCTCAAACAGGGGTCAGTGTGACAAACAGTGGAGCAGTTAGAAGAGAGACAGCTAAAGATCTAAGCTCAAGCAAATGAAATTAGATTTTTCTCCGAAGTGGCCTACAGTACTTCAGCTTTCCCTTCTCTTGCAGGAGTTAATAGGAGTTCAGGCTCTTACAAATAGTGAGCCTTTTTTATTAGTAATGTAAAACCATCTGTCCTTACCAAATCCATTAAACACTCTAAGCTGAGCCATTGCATTTTTCAGCCAATTACGTAGCAATTGTGTACCTGCAATAAACAGGCAGTACAGCACTCGAACTTTTTAGAACTCCCCTTCTGAACATGTTTTCATAATGTTTCATTATTTACTTGTTTCCATGCACTACTAGAAACTATTCTTCAACACCCTACTTCACTGCAGAGAAAGTGTTTTGAAAAACTTTGCATGAATTGTTTAATTTTTGAAAGAAAGTATTTGTTCTTTGTTGAGTTCAGCCATACAGTTTACACAATTCTCTTTTTCTTCCTTTTTTTTGGTAAAACACAAAGCAAAAAGTACTGGATTGTACTTTTTACAAGCCATAGGAAAAGAAAAATTAGATGCTAACTTTGCCTGCTCCCTTTTGATTCCACTGTTTGGAAATTCCCCTTCTGACACTCAGTCTTGCCTCAGAGTAACTCAAAGTCAGTGAAGAAAATTCAGGCTTTGCTCATTGTCAAACTGCAGTTAACAACTGCAGAAATGTGGCCTTTTTGGATTGGGATTAACAACATTTGTACAATGAGAGCCTTGTAAATAGGATAGACTGTGCAATCAAATGCTTGGAAGGTAATTAAGCACTCCTTGTTCCCTTTGTTCCTACCTCAGTCCATTAACTTTCTGTCTTGGCATTCTCAGACAGTAGACGTCCTGATCTAATTGAACTTTAATATGGAATGCTCTGATGCTGTTAAATGTGCCATATCCTTTCAATATGTTCTCTATAATATGTGATCTTACATGATGTGATAAGCAGCTTTCCACATGGGCTACAATAACGTGGATTCAAACACGCAATCTGATGTTTTGATCATCGCTCCTTCCTGTGAGATTTAGATCAAGTTAATCATTTAGCATACCTGAGTGTTTATGTATCTGTTAGTCATCTAAACTTTACCGAATCTGTCTGGCTTTTTTTGAAGTCTTCGTAGTGGGATGATACACATAAATGAACAAGCCAATAATCATCTCAAGCATAGAAAGAATTCTTTTCTGAACATGTGGGAAGGGGGCCCTTGCCTAGCCTGGCATGGTTTTGAAGACAATATTTTGGTTTTTACATGCTTTATCACACAGATTCAAATTTATCTGCAAGTCAGGATCAAAAGGACAAGGGGAGGGCAAAGAGGCACTAAGGAACCATCACCCCTTACTTGCTTTACTTGCGAGCATTTGGCCTCAGCCAAGAAGACTGATCTCCTACTCCTTCAAGTTCAGACTAAATCATCCTTATGGGCATTTTTAACTCCTAAAACATAGCAAACTGTAGATTTTTCTGGTGCTTCATAATCATAGCAACCACATGGATGTTTTATAGCAACATACCCAAGACAAAATTCATGACATAATGTCTTAATGGAAGAGTTCTTGAAGCAAATTATTTGAAGGTTCCAAGTTCTTCCATTTTTGGCTAGTGCTAAAATATTATAATTTCTCATACCATTTAATTAGCACACTGAGACCATCAGATTCTAACTTGCATAATCGTTCTATTCAGACATCTTCTTATTTCAAAATCTGTTGTCCATATATTAGAGCTCTGACAGTTCTAGTCAAAAAGGAAAATATGAAATCTATATACTTCATTAAAAAATAGATTAAATTTTTGTACTTAATTTGAAGCCTCCCTTTGGAAATGTTTGCATTAGGTCTCTTCTATCCCACAGACGTGATAGATATGGGCCATTTCAAGTCAGTTCCATAGATACACTCAGAAGTTGATGGTGTCAAGTCAGTTGAGCAAATAGATTATAACTGCTGATTCAGTGCAAGATTCAAAAGACAATGTACTTTGTAGAAAACGAGTCCCCTTTGCCTGCATATTGGTATATATATTAATTGAAGATTAATGTAACTGCATCTTAATGCATTATACCCTTGCGGATACTATATACAGACATGAATGGAGAAGCTTCTGCAAACCAAATACAGCTGCCATTTTAAATGAGGGTTTCTTTCTAGACAGTGTGCATTGAAAACATTACAGGTATGGCCCACTTTTTATTTTCTCCTTCTCTAAAGCACAGTGCTTTAAATGGAGAGTCTTCCCCATTGTTGACAAAGGGGCTGTGAAGTCAAAAAAGCCCATTCTGTTGTGACTATTTGGTGTTTTCTTACCCAGTTTAGAAACACAGAGTCTCTTAACAGGTTTAGGGAAATAACACGTTCAGTGAAAAATACCTCTACAGTTGTCAAAGTCTGTACAAATTGTAAATCAGCCTTCAGGGAAGGCTGAGTGCCCAAGGGCAACCTCTGCTGTGGTAACATTTTAGTGTATTCACCTGTCCATCCTCTTTTCTCAGGTCCACAAGAGGTGGCTCAGGTTCCTCCCCTTCTGAGGCTGGGCCAGCATGGCGGCACCCGTCCTTCTTCCTCAGAGTCCTCAGAGCTGCTTTGCCACTTCAGCTCCTTTTACTGCTCCTGATTGGGCTGGCTTGCCTGGTGCCAATGACCAAGGAGGACTACAGCTGTACTATGGCCAACAATTTTGCCCGCTCTTTCCACCCCATGCTGAAATACATGAATGGTCCACCTCCATTATGAAGGATAATCATGAGACAGTGGGTGATCTTGCTGGAGTGCTAGCTGGGAGGGCAGGATGGTTTTAAAGGGTAACAGGCTTCAGTGTGGCAGCTTTATTTACTTGCTGTAGCCACCGCTGTGTCCATATCATTCTCTGCTGGCACTCAGCTAGTAACGCATCAGTATGTCTGTATCAAACTGCACAACATATTACCTGAGTAGCATCGTGGAGGAGGATGTGACTAGGAGGACTAAGATGTGTCCTTCTGTCCAGCATTCTGGATCTCTTAGCCAGTTTATATCCAGGTCATTGCCCTGTACTATGCATAATCAAGGATTTAATACTGTAGATCCTTTCCTGTTTGCTGCTCTAAAAGAGCCATTAGCCAGTCCTTGTTAGATACCCTCTCAGTATCTACAGTATACAAAATAACCAATGCTAAAACAATTTTAGAGCATTTGTAACATACAATTTTAAAGGGTCTTGTATGGCAATGTATTATTCCCTGTGGTTTCTGTTTTGAGCATGATGTTCTAACTTTTGCTTTGGATGCACAAGGTGTAAATCTGAGAAGCACTTTTTTAAGGTTTGAAAAAATGGATGTAATAAATAAGATCATAAAAGGTTTTATGATGAAAAAATGTTGAATGTCAAGTTAAAAAAACAAAGAACATATTTATGTATGTACAGTTTGCTAAGCCAAGTTTTGTTTGTATTGATTTCTTTGCATTTATTATAGATACCATGAAATATTTTGTCTACATGCTTTTTAATGACAACTATGGAAACCTCTCAGTTTAGAATGAGATACCTATGGGAACGAATTAACGTGTTAGGTATACGTTTGAATGAGAAGATGTGGAAAACTTGACAAATGGTAAAATCCATCAGAAAGCATCACATTAGAAGTTGTGCTACTATTGAAAGCTGTCTGTATTTTGAATTAATGATTGGTTATTTTAGGTTTTTTTCTCAAACTCATAAATTTTCCAGAAATATTGCAGAAAAATTGTGGTCTGAGCAGTGGCAGATACTTTGCCCAGCTTATTGGTCAGAACTCAACCAAAACAGGATTTTTTTATTTTTTTATTTTTAAAAGTACAGAGCATGACTCTAAGTTACTGCTCTTCAATCAGTTTTTGGCGTATTTGAAGCTGTGACACACAATGGGAATTTTTTCTGAGAGTTAATTGTTTATATTTAGAATATATTGGACTACATTACAGATATGTAAAAGCCAAAAGAAAATACAGGAACATTAATTGTTGTTACTTTTCTGGGATGACATGATTTGAGCTGATGTGAGGGGAGGGTGTCAGAGGTAGAGTTATCACAAGCTGAACTCCAGCATTTGGAGCAACCAAAATAAAACTTCCTTAAAATAAGTGTAACGTTAACATTTTCCTGAATGGGATTTTTTATGTCAACAAAGTATCTTCAGTGTCTGAGACTCAGATTTAGACTGACACAAGTATGTATTGTTTCCAGAGCTTAAGTTTTCTTCATTGGTATTCAGAAGTTATGCTAGGCTAGATTAGTGTCCATAATCACTGATTCTGAGCAGACAAAGATAAGAAACACACTTTTGGGATACAAAGATGAGCTGTTACTTGCAACAGGCTTGACAGATTCCATGTAACTGACCCCTCTTCTCAGTGGTAATCCATGCACCTATGTGAATTATTTGGTAGTTCACTCAGACATACTAGTCCAGCCCTCTGCATGCTTTAGACATCCTTTCATCAACTAGTCTCTGGGTTTGATAGTTATTTTTTGGTTGAAAGGTATTTTTGTTATCTGTTAAAAAAACAACATTGTGAAGAGTAAAAAGACTAATTTATTTAGGACTAAATAAGGATCTCAGCCTGACTTTGTGTTCTATTTTCCAGCCAACTATTGGTAATCCCATGGAAGCAGATTTTTTTCTAAAAGCTAGTAGATAGCCTGTGGAAGAACAGTCTGTTGAAGGCATGTCCTGGTTTTGGCAGGCAAAAAGTCACAGGTGAGACCTGTGTTCATTTCTTACAGTATTTAAAAACTGAGGGAGAGACAAGAGGTTTGAAAGAAGCTGGTTAGGAGGGAGAGGGGACCGAAAGGAAGAGAGCTCAGTTTGAATTATGTCAGATGCAATTAATAAAGTACTTTATCAAAAGCATACTGAGTAGCACCTGGCATGCTTTGAATTGCAACCTTGCATTTGAATTTTTGTCAACTATTTTGCCGCTCTGTAGCTCCCTGCTTCCTTTGGTTGTACAAATTACTTTCGCACTTCCCTGACACCAGGGAAGAATGGCATGTCTTCTGCAGAAGGAAAGCAGAATTTGTACACCACATTCAAACTCTCAGGGGAGTTTTGGGGAGTAGTCACTAAAATGAAGTGGTGGTGGTGGGGAATGGTTCTGTCTTGATCGTGATAGTCATGGTCTGTTATTTTCTCTCGTATCTTGAAATGTTCAGTCTAGGGACTACAAGAAAGTGATGAACTGGCAGAGTAGTGGAGATTAAGCTGGTTAAATAGGGGGAAGCTGATGTGAAATAATAGGGATTTTTCATAATTAATTCCTTAAATAGAGATAGGACTAAAGAGGAAAAGAAAGGTCGCATCACTAAGCATCAGTTGCCCTTTTGAATTCCGTGCATTTTTGGCTAATGATTGCCTGCAGGACATACATGCACTGTCTAACCTCTGCCTGGCTGGTTGAACTGACAGGCAGAATTCACCTCCTCTACCTTGCTTCCTTTCAGATGTTTCAAAGCAAAACTGCTGTTCATAGCCTCAAGCTCTGAGCTCTAGCTACAGAGCTTAGTATAGTTCCAATGTACTGCCTGTTAATTTGAAACAGTAGTTACATATAGAGAACTTCTCTTTGACCCTGAGTGGTCTGCTCACACAGAGCAATCATCCCAGCAGACAGCAAACTCCCAATACCTGTGAAAAAGGCAGTCAGACAGCAATAGGCACATATTAGAAAAATGTCTGATTGTAAATCCTAAATCTCCTATATCTTCAAGGATAGGAATGTCAGCCTGTAAGCTAATGTCTTAAGGGAATTGCAGGCAGGTTGTGTCAGCAGGTTAGAGGATCCCTTGATTGCCACTTTGAAAGTCCTAAAAGTAAGAAATTCACTCTCAACTCTGGACAAAAGCAACATCTGTCTAGTTAAAGTCATTCAAGCAATAGGCTTCTCCAAAAGGAATTTCCTGGCCCTGAGCCAATTCCATTATGATTTCAAATGTGATTTTGCAGAACTGGATCTTGATCCTAAGAACTGGCACAAAGAAAGCAAATCAGAAACAAAGGGCCAGGCACTTCACAGAATCCTGTTAAAGCAAGCTCCATCCCAAGAGCACCAGTGATTTGAAAGTCTAACTTGAGTTGCAAACCCCAATGTGACTTCAACATACGCGTTGATCAGCACAGCATGAATGAGGATGAATGAGGCATAGGTAAGGAGGGGAAGAAATCACACCCAGAGAACCATTGAGCATTGCAGCCAGCAGCACTAGAGAGCTTTGCAGCCTGAGCATGTTTCTCAACCTGGTAATGTCAAGCTGCTCTCTCTGCCTACCTCTCTCTCGTTGGGATGCAGTCACAGAGGACTTGGGTGTGGACAAACTCTTTAAGAAATGCACATGTTAGAGACTGAGATTGCTAGTCTCTGTGCTAAGCCTGCAACCTGTCATCTGCCCTCTTTCTGAAGCACCTCACCTACTTGGGCTCTGCAAATACGAAGGACTGATTTCTGGTAATGTGCCTTTAGCCTTGGTTGCAAGGCATAAGGAAAGGTAGTATAGGAGCTGCAGAACTCTGGGTCTTTGTTGAAGGTCATGCTAGTATTTGCCCTGAACTCACTGCATCTATATTTATGGAGTTTTGTTTGTGAACCATGCTTTACAAAATCTGAAGGCAGAGTGAAAAGTTATCGGTGTCAGACAGTGTTAGGAGTACTAATGATCTGAAGTTGACAGAAATAGTGTGCCCTTATTCCTCACAGATGTGAACATGGTGATATCCATTGCCTATCCCTTGTGCTGTTCCAGCAGTGATAGCAGCTTCATTCTTTAATAAATTGACAGTTTCTCACCACTGGTTTGCTCTCTTCCAGCTCCATTGCAAATGCTATAAATACCTCTAGTCTTGCTTTCTGCTTCATGAGAACTTTTTCCTACGGCTGGTTATTGAATGAGAATGAAGCTGTTGGGATTGTCTTGTGAACAGTGATCCCTGGACCTCAGAATCCTGTGCTTGTTTGTGGTTGAGAAATCTGTTTACAACTGATAGCATCTCTCAACATGCTCATCATCATCATGTGCATCTGAGTGCATCTGTGTGCGTGTTCAAAGGCATAACAGAAACTGGTTACTCACAGTCTTCCCACTACAGATGCTATCAGGATTTAGCAAATGTAGGAGGATTCTCAGAAGTAAGAGCAGAGTCAATGAGAAGAAATGCTTCCTGTATTTTATTTGATGTTTAAAGCAATGGGTTGTAGAAAGGAAAAAAGCAGGAAATGGCATAGGGAGATTTGTGTTTAAACTGAATGGTCTGGCTATGAAGTCTTGCCGCAGTCAACTGCAGAATTCAATTGAGGGAAGGGTGACTGGAGAGAGGGGGTCATTTGTCTTAGCTTTGGGGAAAGGATGTATGTCTCACAGCCACAGAGTTCTCTACACAAGGGAAATAATCTAGGTACTGGCTGGCTGTTTTTAATCTTGGTAGCAGTGTTGTGAAGTGCACTGTAACCAACTGGATTCTGTTGCTTTTGTACTATTTGGACATAATTAGACCTAAAGGTATGTAGATATGAAACCTATATTTGGGAGAAGTTATGCTTGTTTTAATAGTATTAAGAACATTAGAATATTCTAATAATATTCCACAATAAAGAAATAAACAGGAATGATTTAGAGAATTAATTGGTCTTCCCAGAAAGCAGTAGATAAAAGTCCGTGAAACAAGATAAAAGGAAATTAGTAATTGAAAGCTTAAACACTAAAGACTTGTCAAAGGCTAAGGCCTGGTTAAATGGCAGAAATCTGAATTACTTAAATGATTGCTCTAAAAGCAGACAGGAACTGAAAGCTGTGACTTTTATTTAGTGCCACTTAACACATCATTCAAAAAGTGAACTGGTCAAAACTGCTTGGTTGAGTAAAATCTATTTAAAGACCCAAATCATAGCAAAGGATTTGACCACAATGATGTCTGAATAAAATCATGACACATTTAATTTTTAGATGAGAAAGGAGACTTCAGGGAAGTGGTGTCCATTTCTTAGAGGTGGTCCTGGTGGAGGAGATGTGAGCTACTGAGCTCTTCTCTGTGGGGGATGATGCAGATGTGGGTGCAGTTTGCACAAAGGTTATTCAGGTCAAGCTCATTATATTTTCAGTCACATTGTAATTCCTGGGAGACTGCTATTATTAATGTTGTTTTCATTCCATTGTTTTTAGCAAGGATGTTTTAAAAAACAGCTGGAAGGAAGGCTACCAGTGTCCACTTCTTTATGTAAGTGCTCACAAGCCTATCCATTCATGACTGTAGTATTCCCTTTAGAAATACTTCAGACATTATCAGAGAGGCTCTCCTGACCATTGAGTTGCAGGTTAAAACACAGTTGCAATTTTGCCTCCTTTGCTAAACTTGAAGAATTGTGCAGCCAGGTGTGCAGACCATGGGGGCAAGGGGAAGAAACAAGTACTGGAAGAAAACTTGATGCTGTAACATTTTGTTTGAGAAATGTAAGTGCAAAAAGACATTTTGGAGCTGAAAATTCTTCTCCTATTTTCAGATTTAACATAAGAAAAAGAAAAAACAACCTGCAAAGAGAGACTGGAACTAAAACTTTTTTACTTTCATACGAATGTCTAAAATTTTAAGCTTTTATGTGCCCTACTGTGACATTCTCTGCAAAGGTGGTAGAACTTTTTGCTTACCTCTACAGTGTAACATATTTTTTTCACTTTTCCATGAATGACACAGGTTCTCAAGAGGTGAGTGGAAAATGAAGTAGACATCTGACAAGAATCAAACTTTTCTGTCTTAGAGAGGAGCACTCAAGTCTTTGTGTGTAGAGGAGATAAATATCTTACAGTCCAAAACATGTGTTGCAGAATCTGGCTAAAAGAAAAATACTGAAAGCACAGCCTTTCCTCACATTCACATTTCTCAGCTGTTTAAAATGGTAACTTCTGTGGTGTGCATTGTGTAAGAATGGAAAACAACGGGAAATTAATTTTATATCATCTATATTCCTGCAGAAATGAAGACATTAACAGAGTGACACCTAAATACTGTGACACACAGATCTTACAGGGTCATGAGACCTAGTTAGTCTTGCTCCTGCTGAGATAAGTACCAAATGTTATTATTTTGAAGGTCAATTTTCCCGAAGACTTCATGAACATTTTTATACTTGAGCCTCTGTGTCTGCAGGATGCCATGGTGAATGGTAGTAATTGGAGCCTGGCTGGGCATAAGAAAAACCATGTACTCAGTGCCCTTCTGTGTGCATTCTTTTCTCTGTGAGCAGGCTGTGTGCTATTTTACATGTCTGGATTTTCCTCTCCTCTTCACTGTGTGGGTGGTGGAGACAAGCATTATAATGCACAAGAAAGAGATGTTAAGACTTTTGCAGCCTAAGAAACAGCTGCTCCATGGGGTTTTAATGTGACAGTATCTGGATGAAAAAAAAATAAAATAAAAATCCATCATTTAATTTTGAAGAATAAGCATGGCTACAGGGATTTTAAAGCAGGTGGTTGCCACCAAGTTGTAGCCCATGAAGAAGCTGTTGTCACTACATAACAAGGGGATTGTCTTAATTAACAGAAGAGTAAAAGCACTCCGATACATTCTGTGATGATAACTACACCATACGTGTCTAATTAGTTGAATAGAATAAAATATGCTGGAACAAGTCATCACTTACATGGTAGGAAAGAGAGAAAGCTCCCTCAAGGGAGTAAGCAGCTTCTCTGCAAGGTGTGTATGCAATGAGGGAAGCAAGAGTGATGGGCCCAGTAAAGTTGAGCCAGGAGTTTCACCTGTAAGTGCTCTGCAGTGAAATAGAAAGATATGTCATTGCTGTGTGATTTCTCTAATTACTTCATCCAACAGACAACAAATTTGGAATGCAGTAGTCGGATTTGGAATGAGTCCCAGCTGGCTCCTGGCTCTGGAAATGTACCCAGTGCCTGGCTGCAGAGGCCCTTTTCCTGTTGGGTTCCTCCCCTGGATGTCTGAGCAAGGCGACATCTTATCCACCTTCTCCCATCACAGAAGACACATGATGGGAGGGAATGAAGAAGAGGGAGACAGAGTCTTTTCAGTTGTGCCCACTGACAGGGCAAGAGGCAATGGGCACAAATTAAACCACTTTAATTTGTGTTTCAGCACAGGACAATATTTTTTAATGTGGGGGTGGTGAAACACTGGAACAGGTGGCCAGTGAGGTAGTAAGAGTCTCCTTTTGTGACTATTCAAAACTCAATTGGACACAGACCTAAGCAGTGTTCTGTAGGTGACTCAACTCTGAACCAAGACTAGACAGTCGCCAGAGGTGCCTTCCCTGCATAGCTGTACTGTGATACTGCATGGTCACATTGTGCTCCAGAAAGAGATGAGCAAAAGATTGCCTGATCTCAAGTATCGTGCAATCCTTTGGCCGTTCATATTGTTATAATTTTTGCAAATGTAAGTATGCTCAGACTTCAGCCATTCAGTTTTTAATTTATGTGTTAGATCTTTGATTTTCCAGGAGTATTCTGCTGTCTAGCTGCTTTTTTGGATCAAGCTTATGAGCTCAGTATCATGTAGCAGCTGTCATCTTAAGCCTGTTCTCCATGAACTGTAAGAGCATTTGACCTCAGTGCTCATTTGGTCCTTTGAGTAAAAAATATTGTATAAAGCCATTGAATGTTGTCACATTTTGAGTCAGCACTAAAAATGATTTATACTATTTTGAGCACATGTATGTGTATGCAGTTAGTTGATATTAATCTGGACCACCCTTCATTGACAAAGTAACAACTCTCAGTCAAGTTCTCAGCATGAAAGTGGGTTGCAAAACAGTAATATATGATTTGGAGACATTGCTGAGTTCTATACAGCACTTAGAAATCCCAGCAGAGGAACCTATGAGCCAATAGTCCCACTCATAACCAGCAGAACACAGAAAAGAGATGAAAAAATCAATGTAGGCACTATACTACTGGTAGATAGATAGATAGATATAGATAGCTAGATCTACAAGTGTTGAAATACCTACATAGGTATTTAAATGCATTAAGGGTTAAGTTCAAATATTGGTTATGTCAATAAAAGTATTCTTTATTTCTTTTTATCCACTATATTGATTTTTTTAATCTTTTTTTCTGTGCTTACAGAAGGCTAAATTCACACAATTTGTCTCTTCCACCATGATCTGTTTCAAAAGCCAAAATAATGAACATAAAGTGTATAAAATACTAAGCACAGTAAAGCATATTAAGTCGTTGTCGTCGTCGTCGTGGNAGAGAAGGCTGCAGGGAGACCTTATTGCAGCCTTCAAATACTTGAAGGGAACCTGTAAGACAAATTTAGTCTTNCAAAGATCCAGAGAGGGCTCCATCCACGCTCCTCATCAGCGCCTTTTCCAAGCGCGCTGATAAAAAGAGGCTAGCAGATAGCACCCTCGAGCCTGCGCTATGGATTTTTTTAGGTGAGACACAGCATGCGCAGAGCTGGACCCACCCTTTAGTCCTAAGGTTCATCTGCCAGGGCCTAGCAAGCTTGGACGCTGGCAGCGAAGTCCTTAGGACGGAGGTTTAACCTCTTAGATGGAAGGCCTTACAGGGCTAAATGAGCTCCATCTGCCCGGGTTTGGAATCAGAGTTGTCCTTCTCCTAGGATGACTGCCAGAAGGCTAATGAGCTCATCCTACCCAT